>JBCEZX010000113.1:9404852-9415649 GCA_039654345.1 Cataglyphis cursor
TTATGACAAATATTATTTCAAATTACAACTCTTTACAAACTAAACTTTCTACTGAACTAGTTTCTATGTACTTGGCTTATTAATTATTGATTTCATATTTAGTTTTGATTTTTATTTTTTAAGTGGAAATTATTTTCCAAGGAAAAAATTCTTTTAAAAGTTATTTTTTTAGAAAATATTCTTTTAAAATTTATTTTTTTTTTTAAATTTTTTTAAAAAATTAAAAGTTTTGTAATTTTTTGCATACAAATTAGAATTTTTTTTATGTATTTGACGTATTTTTTTTAACATTGTAAGATTTTTTTAAAAATAAATTTCTCTTTAAATTTTAAAACATTAAGTCCACGTCTTTGCGCATTAAAATCTGATATATTTGCATTAAATGACGCGAATAAAAATGTATTATTGTAATCACGAATAGAATTATAAAAATGTTTTGATTTTGGATGATTTCCAGTAAATCAATCAAAAAGTCACGCATCATGAATTGTAGAGAGTTCCAGGGACTCGATTCTTGAATTCATTCGCAAGAAAAACATTTACCTAAATTTTGCTCTTATTGAAATGTTGCAAATTAAATAGCTATCGCATAGCTTTTAGCTAATGAATTTGTACATTTCCTCTAAGAGCAGAATTTGCCCATACATTTCTTTTGCGAATGAACTCAAGAATCGAGGTTTGCATCCTTACTGGAGTAATATTTTTCGCAATAAATTTGTTAAATAAAATCTGCTCAGTTACACCAATTAAAAATTATTTAGTAAAAAAACCAAGATAGAAATATTTTACTAAAAATATAATAAAATTTTACTAAAATGTGATTGAAATTCCCTCTCAATTGATTTATTTCATTATTATCCCATCAATAATTTTAATAAAAATTTAGATTTCAGTTAAATTTAATAAATTTTATATCTAATATTTCAAAAAATTTATTATAAATTTATTATTAATTAATAATTACTAATATTTTTATTACCAATACTTACTAATACTTTTAATACAACAATATTATTTAACTTTCCTTATGTTTCACAATGTTACATTATATTTCATAAGAAAAATTTATTTTAAAATATATTCAAATTTTTCAATAACTTTCATTTCATTTTTTATCGATTTCATAGTATTTCCAGCAAATATTTCCACTAGAATAAATATAAAGGAGAGATTTTCTCATTAATTTGGTTGAAATTTAATATTATATATTTTGATACCTAAAACATAATCTGAAAGTTAAAACCAATTACTTTGTAATAAGAAAAAAGTTATAAAGTGTTGGAAAAATGCCAGTTGTGCAGTTAGGAAATTTGTCATATCGATGGTGTATAGGATGGTGTACAGGTACAACATTGTACAGATACATGAGCATATGCAGTGACGTTCTAATATAAAAGTACGCAAAATTTGAAATGTGGAAAGTATATTTTTGGGCGACTTTGTCCCCTGATTATACTAAAGATATAATCTAATTTCATATAACCAACTTCATATAACCCAACCTTATTTGATTCATATTTTTCTTATAGTAAACAAAAATTTATTGTAACAATTTAAAATATAACAATTTTAATCTAATTTAAGTATTAAGTATAATTTCAAGTCTAAATTAAAAGAGAATATTAATTTTTTAGATTTTTATAAATTTTTAATTAAACAAATAATATGTATTTTTTATATTAGAAATTTAATATATATCTTTCTTTCTGTAAATATGTTCCTTTTTTTCAAATAAAATAATTAAAAACAACTCATCATCCTAATTTAGATTACTAAGCTTATTTCTCAAAGAATGAAGAAACTTTGCTAGTGTTCGGGAGTCGATCGCGACATGATCGTCCAAATCTTTTAGATGTGGACATTCAGCGATGAGCGAGAAGTGACGTGCAATGCAAATCCGTAGATTCGCTGGAAGATAAGGAATTTTAATAATTATTTGCGTGAAGTAATTTTAATAACTGTTTATTGCTTAACACTGGGAGCGAGCGACGGCGATGTAGTTCGCAACTCCGATCGGAAATCTTGATAATATCCGTTAATGTGCTGCCTTTCTCTGCGATTCGGAAATCTTGAAGGATTTCTTGCTAGAAATCTTTGCGATAGCGGAAATCTTGCACGCGGCCGTCGGATTTGGATGGATTTCAACGCGAGGCAGAGGGCATTCGCAATGCGGATAAAACTAGCGCCAAACTATGCGCGTATTCGCAATTCGTGATTCGTGATTCGTATAGCGTTCGTGAATAATGTGGAGGGAAAATTCGTCGATTCGTTATGCGCAATTCGCCGTTCGCACTGATTCGCTAGCTGAGTGGTTTTTTGACGAAAGTCAAAGGGCGCAAATCATTACGAATCAATGCATTCGTGTCGCGCTACACTATGCGTTCATGCTTTATCGTGTTCGTCGTGTTCATTTCTTTGTTTTTTGGCGAGCCTTTATTGTTAAGATATGTCAGTTGTTATAATGGAAAACGAGTGGACAAATAATATAATTCTTGCACTTGTAGAAGATATAAGAGAATATAGATGTTTATGGGATCCAAAAGATAACGATTATAAAAGTAAAACTAAAAAATTCAATTGTGTTAAAAGTTTGAGTGTCAAATATGAGTGCACTCCCAATGATATCAAGAAGAAATGGACTAATCTTCTTCAAGTATACAGATCATGTCGTCGAAAAATCAAATGTATTACAAAATCAGGAGTAAGACGAGATGAAGTATACAAACCATTGTGGTTTGCATATAACTATATGAATACATTCATGGCAGATGTGTATGCTCCACATGGAATTTCAGAATCAATGGTAAGTACATATATTTTGTAATTATTATTAATTTACTAACTATTATTAATTTTAATTTAAATTCTAATTTTAATTCTAATTCTAATTTATAGTAAAACTTTTGCAATGTATAAATTATTAAAAATATTCTAACACCTTTACGAAAAAATTTAAAAAGTTTTATTAAAAATCTAAAAAATTTTATTAATCTTATTTGACAAAAGCTTTTATTTTAAGATTGTTTAGAAATGTTATCTTAAAAACTATAATTTAAAAAACTACTTGGATTAAAAAAACTTAATTAATAGAATTTTATACATACGTAAATATTGAAGGAAATAAAAATATCATTAATGTTATGTTACGTCCAGACTCTCGGAATGATGAGTCACAAGGAAGGGCGCAACAACTATTTTAAATAAAAATATCCCGAAATCAAACACCTTACGGGCGTAAGAATCGGGTCGAGCGAACTCGAAGGTTCGCAAAACAGATAAACGACTGGGTCGCTGTTACTCTGGTTGTTCGAACATTCGCTCGGTGGTCCCTTTTTAGTCAAAGAATTTAATCCCTATTACTCGGGATGGGATCAAGGCCCCACGGGAAATCTGGATCCTCCCCAGTTCCTCGCGCAGGCCCGCCCAAAAATCGGGGCGGCTAGCCACCTCGTCTAAATGCTCCGCGCATTCGCGGAGAAACTCGCGGAAGCTCATTCTTCTCCTGACCACCCCCGGTAGCTTAACCTAGAGAGTAGAGGTGACGTAAGATTTCAAGTCCTTGACATGAATCTTTCGGACCGCTCTATTCTGCTCGTCTGCAAGCTCATATACGACGGGCGACAACATCTTCGAGACGGTGAACGGTCCATGGTATTTTGCCGCTAATTTCGCTGAGATGGCATGCACTGCGGATGACAATACATGTTGTCTTTTCAAGACCTTATCGCCGATTACAAAGGGTATATCGCGTCGACGCAAATTATAATAACGCGATTGCTTCTGATGAGCGGCCTCTAAATTCTCTACCACCCGGTCTCGCAAAGCTTGGATTCGCTCCATACGCTCCTTCCATTTACCGGTCGCAACTTCCTCAATCTCGAGCTCGGGTTCCTGAGCCTCTCGCCTCGAATTAATTGCCGACGGTTCCCTATCAAAATTCAAAAACGCAGGCGTAGTCTGTAACGACGTATGATACGCCGAGTTGTACGCGAAACGAAACTCTGCCAAGTGCAGATCCCAATCCCGATGATCCTGCTCGATAAACGCAGTGATCATCGTTTTCAACACTCAATTTACTCGCTCTACCGGATTCGCTTAAGGGTGATATGGCGGTACGGTTACGCAATATCATGTTCTTCCGCGAAAGCTTTTAAGTCGCGATTGATAAACTCGGTCCCATTATCTGTTAACAAGGGGTTCCCAATCGGTTTATAACTAGGTCTTCGATAGTCTCGCGAATCTTTTTACCGTTTGCACTTCGGAGCGGACAATGTCCCACCCATTTCGTAAATATATCTTGTATGCCCAGAAGTTACGCGAATCCGCTCCTCGAGGCGGGAAATGGGCCCATGATATCCGTAGCGACGACCGTCCACCGACCGGGGTATCGACCTTTCTTCGCCCCATTAAGCCAGCGGGAACGTCCTGTTCCATCTTAGTTCGTTGACATGTATCGCAACGCCGGATATAATTCGCGACTTCTCTAAACATACGCGGCCAATAATATTGTCGCGATACTCGCCGGTACGTTTTCTCTGTGCCTAGGTGACCTGCCTGAGGAGTATCATGATTAGCTCGAATAACATTACGACGCAAATCTCTCGGAAGCACGAGCTTCCACTGCTCTAAGTCGTCAACCACTTGCGACACGACAGAATTCGATTTTCGGAAATATAGCCGGTCGTTCTCGATTTTCCAACCCGGGTATTTACGCGGCTCGCTTTCGATATTTCGCACGCGCGTGTCGTACCATTCGTCTCCGGTGATCGCAATAGCGCATAATTCTTCGGCGAGTTCGTATAATCGCAATAGCGCGTCGGGAACATGATTTAATGCCCCCTTCCGATGTTCGATCTCGTAGTCGTACTCTAATAAGTCGAGAGCCCATCTTGCTAACCGACCGGTTGGATTTTTCAAATTATGCAACAAAGGCTGCTATGATCGGTAATGACTTTAAACTGGTAGTCCTCTAAGTACGGTCTAAATTTCCGAATTGTCCATACTACTGCCAGGCATTTCTGTTCTGTCATGGAATACTTCTTTTCTGCTTCCGATAGCGCGCAACTTGCAAATGCGATCACGTGTTCCACGTCTTCCGATTCTTGCATTAACACAGCGCCTAATCCGACCAAACTCACGTCCGTAGTACGAACGGTAAATTTTGGGCACGACAACGTAGGCGGTGATATAATGCACGATTTGACCGTTTCAAACGCCGATTTTTGGGCCTCTCCCACTCCCAAGAGTAGTTCTTCAGGAGGAGATGCGTCAATGGTTCTAATTTTGATGCACATTGCGGTATAAATCATCTGTACCACGACGCCATCCCAATAAAACGACGTAATTGTTTAATGTTTTTCGGCGACGGATATTCAACGATCGGCGCGGTTTTGTCCGGATCGATCTTTAACCCTTCTTGCTGGACTAAGAACCCGAGATATTTAACCTGAGATCGGCAAAATTTACTTTTCTCCGGATTAATCGTAAGACCGGCTCCTTTGATCCGATCCAAAACGCGTTTCAGCCAAACGAGATGTTCCTCGAACGTTCGCGTCACGACAACGATATCATCCAAATAAGCCAAAGCGTGCGGCTCCATTTCCGGTCCGATAAGACGATCAAGTAAGCGTTGAAACATCGCGGGTGCTCTGGTAAGACCAAACGGCATTCTCGTAAAATGAAATAGGCCTTTACCCGGTACCGTAAACGCTGTTAATTTGCGACTATTTTGCTCTGCGGGATCTGAAAATACGTTTGACTTAGATCGATAGTCGAAATATATTGGGCGGTACGCAATTTATCCAAAATCGAGTTTATGTATGGTAATGGATACGCGTCTTTCTTTGACACCGTATTTAATTTTTGAAAATCGAAACAGAAACGATAGGTGCCATTCGATTTCTTTATCATTACGACCGTATCTTACGGATTAGATCATTCGCTTTATGACGGCTCAATTATTCCCGTTTCTAACATTTTATCAACCTCCGCGTAAATTGCTTCCTGAATTTTTGGCGACACCGGATAGTAGCGCTGTTTAATAGGCGCGTGATTTCCGACATCTATCCGATGTTCCGTCAAATTAATTATTTCGGGTTTACTCAGATCTCCGACGATCTCTGACGCGAGAAAATCTTTTAATCGTCGTTCTTCGGCCGACGATATCTCACTAACCCACAACAAATAGGCAAACTTTTACCCGACCTACGAATCCGAGCTCCTCCCCAGGAATTTGCCATATTCGGCGAGAGCGTCCTTTTGATGGCGGTAAGCGGTCCGTCCTCCGGTTGCGAGGCTTTCTTCGTTTTCGCGGAAGCCATCCTCCATTCGGCGCTCTCCCTTCCCGTTGCGCTTACGCGGCACAATAAATTTCGTATCAAAGTCATACTTTACACTTGAATTATCCGAAAAATACCAACGGTGTGTCGCGAAATTTACACTGATTCCAAACATAGACAAGAAAAATACTCCGAGTATACATGGTAGCGCTAAGGTGGATAACGCGTAAACTTTCAAGGATTTGACTCGATGGCGGAGCGTAATCGGTACTTCAAGCTACCCCTTTATCTGTGTAGTTTGAACCGTAGCCATTGTTACGCGTTTGCCATCCGAACTTTTAAATTGTAAATGTAACTTCTTCACTAATTCGACCGCGGACGGTCGAGAAACGTGCGACTCGATCCGGATTCTAACAAAGCAAGTATTTTGTTTCCCATAATTTCGACACGTAAAAACAATAATGACGATTCATCACGACCACCAAACGCACTATACGAAAATTCACATTGACTTTGCACGACACGAATAGGGGATATTTGGAAGCGTGTGCTAGTGATTGCACAACTGAACATCGATCGCTAACGTGAAATATTATGGCAGATCTGCTCAGTGGATGGGGTGGGGGGAATAAGGGATATTTTCGAAGTAGGAGTCGGGTTCCCCTCATTAATCGACTCCCTTACTCTCCCGAACAATCAAGACATATGCGTAAAGTTACTTCGGTGCGACCGCAACGATAACAATGCATGCGCGGCGCGGCTTCACAATCGCGCGATAGATGACCGATGTCATCACAATTTCAACATTTTGCGGTAGATACGCGCGAAGGTCGAGTCCCAGATGTGGAAGGTTGCGTAGATGCCGTACTCTAAGCCACAGACGCTCTGTCGGTCGAGATTTTCGTGGCGCAATCTTGTCGCCGTTTTTCCCTGCGCGAAACAGTCCCCGAATTCCGAACAGTCCGCAGAACTCGAGGAAGTATTTAGTGCGGCAACAGTGTCATGTTTATGCGATTGTTTATTCACATGACGCGGAGATCGATAGGCTAGGTCAGGGAATAGGGATTTATCGGGAATTGGCGGAGCGCGATAACGCTGCGCTAATTGATGACTGGCTATACGAGTCGCTATGTCTTCTAACGCATCGAGATTGTCCATTTCATCCCGGCGCATCGCGATCTGCAAACGCGGCAACATATTTCGAAACACGTAACTAACTTGTTCCGCCGCGCTCCAAGGCGGCGACAACCGATCGTACATTGCCCTCAAGCACGTGAGATAATCCGCCACGGACTCCTGTTTCCCCTGCGTTCGCGTTATTCCTTAAATTAAACGATGCAATTGATTTTTTATATAAACATCTTAATTTTGCGATTTTTGCGTATGTTCCTTTAGACTCTGTGCGTAGATCCTCACATGACGTCTTTCCGAGGTGGTTTTCTTCCGAATTAAGGTTCTTTATGAAAGCTAAGAAGATAATTCGTTATCAATATAGGAACTCAAATCAATTATCTGATTATATGTCTTTCTTTTAATTGAGAGCTCAGTGTAAATCTCTGTCTTCGGAATGTCTGAGGAGTTATGTGCAGAGTTCGGAGGATGCGATTGTTAATAATGATACTAGGATCTTTTGGAGCTTCATTAATGCGATATCAATATATGAGTCATTACCAATTTATATTTATCATAATAATTTTTATATCGAGGACAGTTCAGTCATCGCAACTTGTTTCGCGGATTACTTTGAGCCCGTTTACTCTGTCTCTGATAGAAACAGTGGAGATGTGATGTATGAGCATGGTTTGGGCTTAACGAATATGGATACATTATTGGTGATATACTATTGGTGATGTTTTTAGTCGCATCAATTCATTGTGAATTCATGTCCTAGTGTAGATGGCATTCACTCTTTGTTTCTTAGATCGTGTAAATACATCATATCCAGAGCTCTGTGATTGATCTACAATAAATCGCTGTTTTGCGGCACGTTTCTTGAATTGTGGAAAACCATTGTAACGCCAATATTTAAATCCGACAATAGATCCTTGGTATCTAATTATCGATCTATCAGTAAGCAAAATTTGATGACGAAAATTTTTAAAAATATTGTTGCGGATAAACTAGCGTCGTTATGTAAAAATGTAATTATCAATGATCAACATGGATTTATCGCTGGCCGTTCTACTTCAATTAATCTTCTCATTTATCACGATTACATTAACTCATCTGTTGAAAGTTGATCTCAGATCGATGTTATCTACACTGATTTTAAAAAAGCTTTTGACAATGTGAATCATGCCCGTCTATTTTGTAAGTTGCGCGCATTTGGCATTGAAGGTATTATGTTGAGGTAGATAATGAGCTTTGTTACTGACAGACAACAAGTCGTAAATTTTAAAAATTTCTTCTCCCGTACCATAGGGGTCACACTTGGGATCACTTCTTTTTAACTTGTTCATCAATGATATCAGTGAGGTAGTCGAGCACTGTAGAGTTTTATTGTACGCAGATGACCTAAAAATATTTCATCGTATTGATGCTCCTGATGATACTAACTTGTTACAGATGGATCTCCTTCGTTTATATTCTTGGAGTAACTTGAATGATTTACATTTCAACCTTGCCAAATGCCATGCAATTCATTTCAGTTAAAAAAAAATGTATATATGCATAATTACTATTTGGAGGGTGCTCTCCTCTCAAGAATTGATTCCGTCAGAGATCTAGGAGTAACTTTTAGCGCTGATCTGACTTTTGAAAAACATATACAAGCGATTAAGGGCAATGCATTCAGGAAACTTGGTTTTATTATGCGATCAAGCAAATACTTTAGGAATATTTGTACCTTAAGATTATTATTTTGCTCACTTGTCAGGCCGCATTTAGAATATGTTTCTATTGTTTGGGCTCTATATCAGAATAAGTACAATATAAATATGGAGAGAATTCAACATCGATTTCTCTGTAGAGTTAGTTTCCGTACTGATAAGCCTATGTATTACTATAATCACTGTTATGACCACATATTAAATAAGCTTAATGTAATAACTCTGAAAAATAGAAGAAAGCTCTTCGATTAAATCTTTCTTTTCAAACTGATTGGTAGTTATATTGTATGCCCCGAATTGCTTGATTTGAAGTAGCATATTCCAGCCAGGCACTTAAGAAATAATCAAGTTTTTCATGAAGAAATACATCGTACCTCTTACGGAAAACATAAATATTAATAAATGTTGGAAGTAATGCTAAAGTTATCTTGTTCGTTCAATTACCTTGTAAAGATCATTCTTAAGATCCATCATTCTTAAGATTGGCCTTTGTATCATCGGCCAAAATATAGCTCTTGCAATTATCGTGCTGTCTGCAACAGGCATCTGTCTTGTTAAAAAAGCCGAGGTCGCTTTCATTTTTGGTAGATTTCCAGCATCGCACTAGAGTGTTCCTAACACAAGTATCTTCATTTCAAAATAAAAAAAACTATGATAAAAAAATTCTAATCAATAATAGTAACATAATTGATTTTCTTTCTATCGAACATTCAAAAATACATGCATATGCATACATACATATGCATTTTATTTTATGTTTTTATATTGATAAATTTCTAATGCAAGAGCAAGAGAGTAATCAGTAAAATAGCAATCAAATGATCAATATTGCAGGAAATATATATAAGTGATAAAAAGGAATAAATTTTGTATTATGTGTAATTTATCTATCTCAAATTTTGTAAAAGGTATCAATAAATTCCTAAATCAATGTAATAATAAGAAAAACAATTTATAACAGATTTAAAATATTTAATTCCATTTAACTCAAACATTTCTTTACATAAAAAAATAAATTGAAAATTATACGTTTTGACTTTATACATTTGATTACATTTATGGTAATATCTGATTGCATACAAAAGAGGAAAAAGATTTATTAGGAAAAAATCCTTGAATATATATGCATATCATACATATCATATGTCATCCATATCAGCAATAGATTATTCTATCCAACTTTTTCGTTATTATCATGAAATTTTCTGACAAGTTTTGACTTGCAAATAAAATTCGTTTTCAATATGTGCAACAATCAAAACATATCTCTCAAAGTCATTTATACTTCCTTTACAATTAATATTTATTTTATTTAATAAATATATTAAATTCCACATGTATGTAGAAATTGCTTTAAATTATTAGTGCTATTTTACTTAGAATTTAATTTTTAAGCATTTTCAACTTTTGATAAAAGTTCGCATTTTACCACGAAAATTATAACTACACGATTATCTTTCATTTCTTCAAAAGTAAAAAAAGCTATTAAAATACAAGATTTGGCATTTATTTACGACTTACGAAATAGCATTTGTCTCTTTCTTTCTGTCTTTTTTCACAACTCGTTTTGATTTGTTCATAACAAGCTAATTGATGAATTAAACACATGTATGAATGTATGTATATTTATTGGTCCCCTCAGGGTTTCAATGTACAACAACTAAATTTACACATCTCTTATTTCTCCCCAT
>JBCEZX010000113.1:9454776-9466577 GCA_039654345.1 Cataglyphis cursor
TTCTTGATAGAAATAAAATGTATTCTAATTTTTTCGTGAAAATCTATATTTCTATAAACGCAAGATTGATTTTATGATAAATACTATTTTAAATTATAACTCTTTATAAACTAAACTGTTTCTATGTATTTGGCTAGTTAACTATTGATTTCATATTTAGTTTTGATTTTTGATTTTTGATTTTTTAAGAAAATTATTTTTCAAGGGGAAATTTTTTTAAAAGTTATTTTTTAGAGAAAATATTAAAATTTATAATATTAAAATATTAAAATTTTTGTTAGTAATTTTTTGCATACAAGTTATGATTTTTCTTATGTATTTGGCGTGTTTTTTTTACCTTTGTATATTAATAACGAAAAATATACTCGAAATTTTGTTTCTGTGGATACTATTTGGCACGATTTACAACAATTCATGGCTGTTTTGAGTAACTTGAGTAACTTGAAAAACTTGAACAATTTTTTTTATTTAAAAATTTCATGTAAATCACTTATATGTTTAATATCAGTATATCTTTAATAATGATAAAGTGTCAATTTTGTTCTAACATTCTTTCTAAAAGATATCTAAAACTGCATATGCAATTTGAGCATCATGCACACTTAGATTGTATCAAATATGTTTGTTAATTTAAAAATTGTAGTCGTTCCTATTCAGATAATAAAACGCTTAATAAGCAACGTAAAAAACGTTGCAAACATTTTGAAGGAGTTGCCGATCCAGAAAATATTTTTAATGACAAAATTAAATTAGAATCTGAAATATTTCAAAAATCAAGTTTGAACAAAACAAGTTTCGAATTGGTAAACATTTCTAACAATAAAATCGAATCTGATAGCAACGATACAGTTTTTAATAACTCAAACATTGAAACTACACAAAATGAACTTCATATACTTGCATTGAAAATGATTTCTTCGCTACACTCAGATGCTACATTATCTCGAATACAAATCGATCAGATTATGCGTATATTCCATTTATTTCTTAACACAAGCTATGTAAATGTAAATGATTTTAAAAAATGTATATTTCTTATGGAATCAAATTCAACTCATATAATTGAAATATTCAAAATATTGCAGAATGTTTTTAGCGATCTTGATAGTGAACATAAACGGAACAAATTACTAATTAATCTTGGATATTATATTGAACCTAAACGAATATTTTTTGGAACTATGGATGTAAGAAATGAGAATGCACTAAAAACTGAAAATGTGTATGGACAACACCATTAAAAAAAATATTAAAAGTGTTTTTCGAAATAAGTGGTGTATTTGAAAAAAAATTTGCAAATATATCGACATATTGATTAAAGATGAAATTTATATATTGATAATGATGAAATTTATAATATTGTACAGACTAATTTTTGAAAATCGAAAATCTCAAACAGTACATCGATATCTATTCCTTTATTTTTATACGAAGATGCTTTCGAAATAGCAAATGTACTTGCAAATCACATGCGGATCACATGCAGGTATATATAAATTAAATGGAATGTACATTTCAATACCATGTTTAACACCAGAATTATATTCGAAATTAGATAATATTTTTCTTGCTCAATTATATCATGCAAATGATTTGAAATTGTTTCCGAGAGAACAAATTCATTCATATTTAATTAAGAAATTAATGATACTAGAAACAGAAGGCATTCAATTAATGATAGGATCTAAAAATACTCAAGTATATATTAAATTTGAGTTAATTATTGGTGATAATTTGTGATTGCATGGTATTTTGGGATTTGTCAAAAGTTTCTCTGCTGTTAAATGCTGTCGATTTTGTAAAGTTTCGGAATAGCTGGGAAATTATGTAATGAAGATGTCAATGCATTACGTAAAGTAAATTATACAGAAGATATAGCAATTAAGAACATAACTATTTCAGTTATAAAAGAAAATTGCGCATTTAATGTTTTAACAAATTTTCATGCAATTGCAAAATACAGCATTGATATCATGCATGATTTATTGGAAGGCGTATGTGTATATGAAATGAGTTATATTTTGCATTACTGTATTGTAGAACAACAGTTTTTTATTTTAGATACTTTGAACTGGCGTCTACAGTTTTTTTAATTTTGATCCCATGTCAAACCGCCCTTCTTCAATTTTAAATTTACAATTATTAAAAATATTTATTAAAATGTCTGCTTCTGCAATGCTAAGTTTTGTATTAAATGCTGGTTTAATATTTGGTGATCTCATAACTAATTCTAATGACAGACATTGGGAACTTTTTATATTATTACGAAAAATCCTTTCTATTACACTTCAATACAGCGTTACTGAATCGACAGCAGATCTATTAGAAAACTTAATTAATGAACATCATATGCTATACATCGATTTGTTTGGAGAAACTTTAAAACCTAAACATCATCTAATGTTGCATTATCCTCGAGTTATGAAAATTGTTGGACCGCTCCATTCTCTGTGGTTAATGAGATTTGGAGCTAAACATTGTCCCTTAAAACAATATGCCCGTGCAATTAGTAGTAGAATAAACGTGTGTTACAGTATTGCAATTAAACAACAAATAATATTAAGCAATTTATTAATAAAATTGCAATCGGTTAATTTACCGTATATGACATATAAAAAAAGCAATTCATTAGTTTATCATAAAAAAGTTTTGTTAAGAAAGTGCAAATATGAAAAAAGATACATTTTGTATTTAAATATAAAATAAATACTCATCAAAAAATGACTCATATTTACATTCTTCCCCACACATTACATCTATAATAAAATAACTATATTATATGTACGATTATTTTATCATAGTAATCCCAAACAGTTATTATGAAATTGTTTTAACCATATTATACGATACGATCAAATCTTTCTCAATAAAACATGTTAATAGAAACTTTTTCTATAGTTGAGTAAACATTATAAACTGAAATTGTCAGAACCATATGCATTGTAGATATTTTTATATATAAGAGGTGGAATATTACTATTAATATAAGTACGATTTATTACTATAATATATGGTTTTTTATCTTTCAATTATGGTCATTATCATCATATTTACAGTACGACTTACTATATATAAATCGCATGTTATAGTGTATAAAACTATATATAAGATTGCATGAATCCATGCTAAAGCAATGACAACAATAATGTATTATTGAGTGAGCTATAATTTGCATTGTTAAAATAATTATAAAAATGTAGTTGTCCCCTAAATTAACTAAAAATTATAGTAAAATTGTATGATAACTGCAACTATTTTTTTCTCTCAGTGTACAATATGTACAGTAATTTATAATTTATAAAAATATATAAAAAAGTACAAAATCATGTGTAACATATCATAAGATTTATATCATATATGTAACTTACGCTATATTATTTGTTACTTTCTTATATTATTCCAATAAAGAGTGTTTATACTATGTTAATAATAAAATTGTAATATAAAATTTAAAATTGCAATAAATTAATATTATATTGCAATTAATTAATAATTATAAAAAAAAAACTAACTAAATAATCAATATACAATATGCAATTACATAATATTTGAAATAATTGTAAATACACGTAATTGTAGAACTTAAATCTTATGTCATACTTATGTGACAATGATGTTTACTATACAATATACTATCATTTGAAAAACTTTTATATTCATAATTTTAAAATTTACCCACCACATATAATTTTTACATTCGTAAACTTGTATCATATTTATTATGATAATAATAAAATATCAATTAATTTAGATAATCTTAAAATAGTCAAAAATAATAAATTAATAATATGTTACGTCCTAGCGACTCCACGATTCCTTTCTTCCGCGAAGTTGCGACAATCGTCTATTGGTGAAAAAAAAATGAATCGTTTAATAAATAAAGCATCCTACGCTACGCGTTTCGTAAACTCTGAATCATTTGTCAATAACCGTATATCTATGAGTAACCGTGAGAAAGATGCGAGAAGATCGGTGATGAAACCGCCGATCCTCTCGAATAAATAAAAAAGTTATAAATATCCCTTGCAGTAGAATTTTCTGGCGGAAGAATAAACAATACCGAGAAGATAATAAATTTTTCTAACGAAATACTTAACAAATGGAGCCGTACCATTTGATAAAGGTAATCATTAGAAAAATTAATTCTTTCTTAATCATGAAGAAATAAGATTTTTCTAATCAAATCACGTGCACAAGAGTCCGCCAGGAAAGGCAACGATCAAGGGACTTTGAACCGATATCAGACTTACCAATCGACGATCACCGCGAGTAAAAAAACGAAAAAGTAGGAGAAACACCCCGCCTAATGAGAATAATGGGATAATTTATCCCTACTCCAAAAAATTAAAACACATCTTTGAAAAAGCCCTATAAAAAGGGCTACTCAAGAGTCCTCGCTCTCTTTTATTCCGTGGTTTAACTCGGCGCGAAAGTGCAACCAGTGTCTTCTCTGGGCGGCGTCATCTCCAGAACAACCTACCTGCAACGAGCATCGAGCTATCGACATGAGACACATAACGAAACACCGCACTAATTCGCCATCACTCCGACTTCGAATCGCTATTCTTAATAAGTAAGTCTCATTAAATAATTCTCTCCTTTTCTTTTTGTCTTATGTCTTATTTAAATCAAAACAATTCCGTAAGATGTTTTATTCTTTTATATCATTAACTCATTCCGTAATAGCCGTAGTAAGCTTTGGAAAATTAAAAAAAAACTTAATTTAACTCATATGCAAGCGACCAATTTTATATTTGCGATCATTCTACACACACACATGTTTATTTAATTTTATTTACCCATAAACAAAATTATTGTATAACAACTGGTCAGAATTAAATATTAACGACAGAATCTGTTCCCTCACTCATTCTGACCGATGTCCTCCGCATAAATGTAACACCCGCGAATAAATGAACACACGCACACATACATACACACACATACGTTCAAATAAGAGAAATAATTAGTTTTCTTATGTACATGTAAAATCTTTTCCTTACATTTTCAAATAAACGAGAATGTTTAATAATTAATAAAAATATATATTTCTTTAACTCCCTTTTCTCATTTCCAAAATAAAAGATCGCACTTGGTCCCATCACGAGTAATAGGGATTGAATTCCTTGACCAAAAAAGACCACGAGTGAACGTCGGAAAACAGCGTAATAGCGACGTGTACAGTCGTTTACCTGATTTTCAAACCGAGTTCGCTCGACTCGATTCTTGCGCCCTTAAGGCGTTTGATTTCGGGATATTTAAAGTAGTTATTGCGTCCTTCCTTGCGACTCATCCTTCCGAAAGTCTGGACGTAATATTCTATTTTAAATCTATTAAACAGTTGTTACGCCCTTCCTTGTGACTCATCCTTCCGAGAGTCTGGACGTAACAAATACATAAAAATCGATTTTTAATTTGACTTAACAGGCTTTCAATTTGCTTAAACTTCGCCTGAATCAACATTGAACTGATTTTTCTGATCCAATACCCATGTCTTACTTTCTTTGACTAAATTTATTATTTATGAACGCGACAACGAAGTCAATATATTGAAGAAGAATCTGACAAGAATGTTGAATCATCACCAATATCCATTGTCTCAAAATTTCATCGCGTTTAGTTAAGATTTACTCATAATAGAAAAAATACTTAATGTTACATACTATCAAACTTGATAAAATATTGAGCACATCAAAGACGTGATGCTCAATATTTCATCATGCAAAATATAATCGATATGATTTATATCACCAATATCAAAGATCTGATAAATGTGTCCATTTTAAAGAAAACGCGAAAAATTTAAATTATTATCCGTACGCGCAAGAAACTCGTAAAAAAACATCAAATTGCACAAAAGTCACAAGATCAGTATCATCGTAATCAATGTGCAAAAAACTGCTTTTGTCAAAAAATTTTTTTGAAATATCAAGTTTTGATGTGTAATACGAGACATACCTCTCCGCCTTATTCTCCATTTCCATGTAGAAGTATGAGTGATTGTTGCAATGATTCAATAGAAATTCTTGATTGATCAAGCTTTCTTTTTTATTTATTATCATGTAAATTAACACATTCGCGATTGAGAATTTTTCTCGCGATTTTAAAGTGAAAGACCACAAACTTCTGCAAAGAAAGAATAAAAATTAAAAAAAGAATAAAATTTTTTAAATTTACTTTTGAATATCATGATTTAAATAACATATTAATTAAAATAATTAATTTGTAATATTTATATTAAAATATTATTATCAAAATATTTTTATAATTTAAACATTATTTCAAGTACAGACATGTTAATTAACAGACTGATAACGTTGAATGTAATGCTAAATATATACAGTGTTACATTTCATTAACCATGCCCATGTCAATAATTTTCGCGCACATATTCCTAAGATTCCACTTATATTTCATAATTGCTTGAAGAAAGCAAAGATTCCACTGATAATGTAGTACTGTAGGGATAATTTATCCCTAAGAAAATTTACTTAAATCTAAGAGAAAAGAACCGAAAAAAAATTAAGTTAACTTACTTACTTTTGATAATGCTTTTGAGATGGCAGAATGAGATTGTTTTCGTCTCAAGTGTTGATTGATTCGTGAATAAAGATGTGCGAAACAAAGATCTTATATATCAAATCGAATCAAATCAACAAACTTATATTCGAATCAAATCAAATTGAATTGCGAATCAAATTAAATCGAATTAAATTGAATTTAATCGTGAAAAAATCAATTATAATTATTGAGAGATATAATATCAATATCATTATTATGTTATTTAATGTATCAAGATAGTAAGAAAAAACTTTAATATGAAAAAAGAGATAATATTCGTCATGTGATATTAACTTATTTTACTAATATATACATATACAGGGTATATGTATATATTAGTAAAATCAAAAGTCTGGATACACTCAAATATCTCGTAAACGTTGCGTTTTAGAGAAAAATATTTCAGACAAAAGTTATAAGGCTTAAAAAGGCGCATTTAATGACAGTATTAATTTGACCATAGGTGGCATTGCCAAAGTCATGTCAAGGTCAACTTAAAATTTTTAAATAGAAACCCCCAATTTTTATCACATATTCTTGTAGCTTATCTCGAGAGCTTTTCAAAACACTATAATAAAGTATTCTTTCATTAAGTATTTTTTGAGTTATTTTATATCTTAATCTGACATATTTTAGTATAAAATATAAAATATCTCGAAAATTATTTAGTTTTCGAGAATTGTATCGTAATACTTTTATGTAGAATAATAAGATGAATCAATAAGATGAATCAAATGGTGTAAAGAAAAAATAAATAATTGTTATAAAAAAATACATTGCAAATAATTGCATATCTTTTTTTAAAAACAATTATTTTCTGTACAAAAGTATTACAATACAATTATCGAAAACTTGATTTTCGAGATATTTTATATTTTATACTAAAATATGTCAGATTAAGATATAAAATAACTCTAAAAATTCTTAATGAAAAAATACTTTATTAAAGTGTTTTGAAAAGCTTTTGAGATAAGCTACAAGAATATGCAATAAAAAATGTGGGTTTCTATTTAAAAATTTTAAGTTGACCTTAATCCGACTTTGGCAATACCACCTATGATCAAATTAATACTGTCATTAAATGCGTCTTTTTAAGCCTTACAACTTTTATCTGAAATATTTTTCTCTAAAATGTAATGTTTACGAGATATTTGAGTGTATTCTGACTTTTGACACACCCTGTATATGGCACATTCCACGTGTCAGGAATCCACCTAAAAATGAACTGCTTGGAATTTTTTAAATGATCATGAAAACATGTTATTGCACATATTGTAAGGATAAAGATCAAATAGATGTTATAAAATGCCTTGAATCCAAGATATTGAAGGTTTTAAGAAATTTTTCTTTCTTTTGACATTTGTCAAAATATACAAAATTTTTATAAACATGAATTTTTTAGATTTTTTCCGTTACTTTCAGATAAAAAAGTTAATTTTAGTGAGAAAAATTTAATAGTATAAAAAAATCAATTTTTTAGTTTCAAGTAAATAAATAAAAAACTATATCTACTTTTAAAATCTGAAAAAATTTTCAATAATACTTCAATATATGTAGAATATGGTTTTATAAAGGAAATTTTGTGATCGCAATGGGTTCTCAACAAATATTATTTCCAAAATAAAATTGGAATTTCAGCCAAATATAATCAATATAAAACAAATAGATTATTTAAAATATTTTCTTTTACAATTTTCTAATTATTGCTCAATTATTTGTTAGTGGCCGTAAAACATTTTTATTTACAGCGATAGTGTCGTATATTATTAATATAAATTTTATATTATAATTTTCGTTCTTCTAGTTAATTAGATCATGTAATACAAATTTTACAGAGCAATTATTGTACCGAACAGATTGACTATCGAGCGCTAGATGTGCGAATTGAAATCGAAATGAATCCACAAACGAAATGCAAATGCAACGATATAAGAGCATAAATTTGCTCAACTTACTCTTAACTCTTAACTATTATATACCATAACTAATTTGTGCTGCATTTGCTTGTGTCGCTTTTATTTGTGTTATTTTTATTCTTACTTTGTTTGTTGTTATTATTTTGGATATAAATAATAACAACTACACTTTTTCTGTGAAAAATTATGTTAAATGGATTACAATAGCAAACAATCTGCTACTTTGTACACATTTTTATAATGCACAAAGACATAGGGAATATTTCTTACACTTTTATATTATTTTATGTATATATTAGTATTTATTTTTATCTATATATTAGTAAAATGAAGGTGGGCCATTTTAATCAATGCATTGAAATATTTCAGAACCCTTAAGTTTAAGACAAAAATGTTTTAGACAAAAGTTGTTTGGTGTTATCAGAGTCATCTAAAGTTTATCTTCATCTGACTTTAAATCAAAATTCAAAGAGTTATTTTAAGGGTTATTTTAAGGGTTATTTTAAGATTTTACTTTTTTAAATAAAATTCTATTTTTTATTGTATACTACTAAAACCTTTCTTGAGATCTTTTCAAAACATTATAATAAAGTATTTTTTTCATTAAGTATTTTTTGAGTTATTTTATATTTTAATCTGATATCAATTGATATAAAAAAAATAATTATTTTTAAGACAGCATATGTATTTATTTACAATGTATTTTTTTCAATAATTTGCATTTTTTATACCAATTGATTTGCTCATTATTCTGTACATAAAAGTATTATGGTAAGATTATTGAAAACTGAATATTTATGAGATATTTTATTTTTTATAAAAATATGTCACATTAAGGTATAAAAAATAACTCAAAAAATAAAAAATATTTTATTATGTTTTATTATGTGTTTTTTAGTGTTTTAAAAAGATGTCGGCTAGACTTTCATATACAACCCTCCAGTTTTGATCAATTTTTGTAGGCATGTACGTACTAAATGAAGTCAAATGCTCAAATGCTAACTTGCGGAAACGACTAGTTTGTAAGATATTTAAATTTTTGTTAATTTGTTAAATTTTGAATTTTTTACTTCAAATGCGCAAGATCGGTTTTTTAAATAGTTGAATGAATTAGTAAACGTAATTTAAGAATTTGTAATTCAACATGGATTTTCAACTTTCCATGCAAAATGAAATTCATCCCACACTGCCCCGTACTTTCGGAGCGAGATGTAGTCTATTATTGTACGGTTCTAAACTTTCCACTCAAAATGAGATCCACTGGTCCACTTTCCACCACCCTGTGTTTTTGGCTCGAGATGGGGTCTACTATTGTACGATTCCATATTTTAAATTTTTCATGTAAAGCAAAGTCCACTCCTTCACCGTCGGTACAAGATGAGGCCTATTATTGTACAGTTCCATATAGGTTTTCCTTTCCTTTTGTAAAGCGAAGTCCTACTACTTCCGTGCTTTCGGCATGGAATGAAATCCATCATTGCACGATTTCACATGGGTTTTCAATTTTTAATATAAAGCAATATTTATTATATTTATATTTATTATATTCATTTTATTTATATTTATTTTTATATTTATTTTTTTTTTTAATAAAATTAAATAAATAAAAAATAACAAATATAGGTTATGTTAGGTCAAGTCAAAAGTATATATTTTATGAGTAATGTAGATAGTTTTTCGTAGTTCATGTAAAATTATGTCACATTAAAGTATAAAATATCTCATAAATTATAAAATTTTTGGCTATACTATTCTTTATAATTTTTCACGTCAAATATTGCGAGAAATCGATTTATGTAAATAAATGTAGATGACCTGGAAATAACCTCAAAATTTTTATTTATCAACTCAATAGTATCTTTTTATGTTCCCCTCGAAAGCTTTTAACTTAATTTTGTCTGCAACAACTTGCGACGAGAGGGATATGCGTGAGATCAAACTTTTCACGTTGCCGTGCGACACTACGAAGCTCGCTGCTGGCACGCTTAGAGCGTACGTCCCATAATCTAACCACACGATAGCCGCGCAAAACGCATGCTCATTCGCCAATACATTTTAATTAATATTTCAATAATTATTGTGAAAATTGCAAAATGGTAAAGGACTTTTCTATTCAATTTATTGTCCTCTACCTGCTCGAGCATTGGCACAATCTTTGCAGGACACCCTGCATATATAGGGTGGCCCCGAACGTTCCAGCCAGACTTAAGATCTTATAGGAAATTTAATTCTGAACAACAAATTTCTTATAAACATGGGTCGTAAAATACTTTCTTAAATTGTTATCGCTCAACCTCTGAAATCGTGATTATTTTACACATTTTTCCAAATATCATGGAAAATGTGCGTCTTTAAACAAAAAGTACCAAAACAAAAGTTGTAGAAAATGCTTAAGATAATTTTTTTTATATGTAATTTATGAATAAATTTTATTTGCATATACTGTAGACTTACTATCAACTTGATAAGTTCCATTTATTTGGAAATGCCAAGATATGAGTTCAAACTCAAATACCATTTTTTGTTGTATTTTGTTATTTATATACATATAGAATAAGATAATTAAGATAAAATAGGATAAAAATAATATTAAATATGTGTGCGTGCATGCATGCGCGCGCGCGCATATATATACTTTGACTTGACCTAACATAACCTATATTTGTGTGTCTGTATGTACATTGAGAATTACTATATACTTTAAATATAAAGAAAATATACTTTATTTAGTAATTGATGTTTGACTTCCCTTTTGGCTGCCTGCTTCAATTATTACAATCATAAATAAAGTTATATTAAATATACACCATTCATATCCAGATAAAAAAAATTCTAGCAACATGCTAGCGATATGCTAGCAAATTCGACAATGACAGATTCCAATATCTTATGTCCTCATTAAGCTTAATGTCTAACAACGCGGCTTGCCAATATACACGGTTTTCTTAAATTGGCGATAAATATTTATTTACAAATTCTTTGTAATATTTTAAGACGAAAATTCTAATACGAAAATGTCGAGGCTACAATAGTTTTCAAATGGAAAAATTTAAAGATCACGAATGACAAAGCTAGAATTTCGCGCGCTTAGGGATGGTCAATAGTAAAGATGCTTCCATGAACCGAATGCTTTTGACAATAGTAAAATTATTGTAAATATATTCAAAATTTTCATTAGAAATTTATTTCTGTTTTGTAATAAATTATAAAAATAGTTTAAAATATTTTTATTCAATAGTTTAATGTACTGATATGTGTCAACTGTCATATTTAGCTGTCTCGACTAATTTCATTGTGGAAACAGTTGACACATCAATATATATA
>JBCEZX010000118.1:50948-71097 GCA_039654345.1 Cataglyphis cursor
TATGAATATATACATTGAAAAATATATTTTTTATACATTTTAGTTTTGTCTAATAACATATTTTCATATTGTATTTTTTGGAAATATTGTCATGTTTTATGTTTGCTAATATGTCTATATATGACGAATAGTTCAATTTAAGCATTTAAACATCTTATCGATAAAATACTTAATGTTTTTGAAGAAAAAAAATTAGAAGAAAAATACATTATTTGATAAAACAGAACACGTTCTATATGTATAATGATATAATTTTTTTAACAATTATTGCTTCTAGATGTCAAGATTATCAACTTTTTTATTTAAAATAAATTATATATTTTTTCTTCATATATTTACAATGTGCAAGGCAAATGCAACAATATTGTTATGCATTATAACATAGAATTCTTTCATTATTCCATTTCATAATTAAATTATTGATCATACTATCGATATACAAGGTGTCTTAAATAGTACAACTAAAAAAGGAATTATTTCTCATGAATAAATTAGTAAAAAATGTAAAAGAAAATTTTTTTAAGAGTTCTATTTTTGAAATAATTTTAAGAATGGAAAGATTTATATATGTATATAATGTTCTGCGAAAATGTGAGTCTTATATAATTATATATATGTATATGTGTGTGTGTGTTTATTTCTTAATCTATCTTAAATTTGAATAATTTTTTTTACATATCATATAAAAAAATTTTGTTCAAATTTGGGTTTTGACTCTATAAAAATATAAAAATGTATAAAAGAATATATTTTATAGAAAAGACGAAGGAATAATATTAATATTTTTATAACTTATAATTAACATTTTTAACATTTTTATTCAACTACTTTAATAATTTGAATTATTTTAAATTGCTTTATTCTATATGAATTAAATGTTTTACCTTTTTTGCTTTCTTACAGAGGAAACTTTGTTTTTATGAAAAAAATTTTTTTTTAAATTTTGATGTCAATGTGTTCAGAATGTTCTAAAACATCAAAAAAAAATATTTTTACAAAATTCATTTATGTGTATGAATGTGTGTATGTGTGTGTGTGTGTGTGTGTGTGTGTGTGTGTGTGTGTGTGTGTGTGCACAAAAAAGAACATGGTTGCTCTAACTGCTGTAAATTTTAAGATAACAGGCTGAATTTTTTTATATAAATAGAGTATCATTAAAGATTGGTTGGTATTGTACTTGGCTAGGATCGGTGAAGGGGCTTATTTTTTATAAAATTATTTTGAATTTTTCAAAAAAAGAATGTTGTTTTAACTTCCACAAATTTTGAGATATCAGTCTAAATATTTTTATATGAATAGAATATCATTAAAGGATGGTTGATATTGAATTTGGTGAGAATTGGTGAGAGTTCATTTTTTATAAAATTTTGAATTTTTTTTAAAAAGATGTGATTGCTATAACTTTTGCAAATTTTGAGATATCAGGCTAAATATATTTTTGCTGAAACATTTTTATTGATATAATAAAAGGAAGGAAATAAAATTGTGAGGAAGCAATATTTGCAAAAATTGTGCAAGTTTCTAATTTGCTCAATTTTTTAATTTTTAATAACTAGTGAGACAAACTTGATAGCATATAACAAAATCATTGAAGATTATAATAAAATTTAAAAAGCATAAATATGTTATATATTACTTTCTTATTTTTTAAATCATTTTTCTTGAAAACTGTATAAAAAATTTTTTATGCTATATTTTAAACATATATTTTCATGAGAAATTATCGCCTTTCTTGATTGTACTGATTAGAGGATATTATTTAACAGAATATTATCCTATATATTATTTAATAGAAGAAAAAAATGGATTTCACACATGATTTACTTTGCTGCCTTTGCAATTTAGAACATAGCCGGCATATATGGTCTTTCAATGAATACCTTGCGAATGCTGCCTCACTTAGACCAACTCTTCCACAAGACCCACATTCTCATAGAGCAACCGCGTTTGGATCCCTGGCTAGCTAAAGTTCTCATAACAGAACTTCTATGGGGCAAAAAATGCCTAAAGAACCACTCCAAACCAGTTTTAACTGTGCTAGCTTATGAAAAGAAGTTGCAAGAAGAGTTGAAAAACCTCAATTACATAGAAACTTTCATCTCTCATAAAGAAAAAGGTAATTGTGCCATTTCGCTGCTCAATAATCATGACGTGCTTGCATTTTTGCAGAAATTTGATCTTTGGAGACTCATCATTGCGCAGTAGAAATCTTTTTCTTCATGGTCCTCATTATTCGCAACTGCAGAATACTATCCAGTAGACATAACAAAGGAGCTGGAATCAAAAATTTATGCGATCATCAAAGATTCTGTCGTCAGGATTTGATTTGTGACAAAAAGAAACACTGTGTGATGGGTCTGGTGGAAGTTGTGGGAACATTGTTCCTATATAGTATTGCGATGTTTACTTTACCATTTGCTGCCTTTTTCGGGATACAACATTTTATGATATCAGAATTCCAGACCGACACTTTTGTGACTAATTGTGTTTCTGTACTGGCTGCTGTGATCACAGTGAACTGCATTATCTCTTGTTACGCTTATCAAGCTCTGCATGAGTCCATTGAAGAGAAAGAACAGAATGAAGATAAAATAAAAGTGAAATCTAAAGAGAGTTTGAATAAAAAAGCTGATTAAAATAACTTTCTCTTTGATAAAGATTTTAGAGATTATCAGAGATTTCTTATGTTATGGTGGAAAATATAAGCTTTTCCTTAGTTAAGCAAATACATTTGTATATAGTTGACGTATATATATTATTAATCAAAAAAATGAGAAGAAACTTAAATAATTAAAAGAAAGTAAGATATCCTATATTATAAACAGCAAAAAAAGCACTACATTAAATATTAGTTCATAATTCTTTATTGTCAACATTACATAAGTATATGTAATATGTCACTGTAAAGATTTATATAAAAAATTTATATAAAAAAGAAACGGTTTTGATTGATTTATATAAAAAATAAATATTGACTGTTTCAAATCTGTTCCTTTTAGAGTTATGCTATGTTAAATTTTGTGTTCTCAAAATAAACTAATAATAATAATAATAATAATTAATAATAATAATAATAATAATAATAATAATAATAATAATAATAATATAGGATGAATTATCAGAACAACTATTTTTCTCGGTTTTAAAAATACAAAAAAAATGTATAGAATATATAAATGCTCATTTTGACAATATATATATTTTTTAAATATCAAATTATTATGCTTGATTCATAGAACCACATCTTTTTTAGTATTTGTATATGAGAAATATAAAAATATAATAATTACATTTAAGCAATTGTATACATGTATATATATAACAATTATATGTGTGTGTGTGTGTATGTATGTATATATATATATATATATATATATATATATATATATATATATATAACAATTATATATTCCATTAATTTAAAAAAATTCTTGAACACAAAGTAATTAAACGCAAAAATTTAGACAGAGTTAAACAAAAAGGATTTTTTAAGATACAAAATTATTTTAAGTGATTTATGTTATACATGATTGTATGTATATATGTTTATTTTAAATACATTATTTTCTAAAACAAAGTTTCAAAAAAAAAAATGTATATATATATATTTTTCTTGTCAATGATAATCTACTATGCGACACATTTCACATAGATATAATTGTATTCTGAGATACTATAGAAAAATAAAATTTTATTACTACATACTACTAAAAAAATAAAATTTTATTACTATATATTCATTGTTTTTAAATTAATTGAAAAATTCAACATATTTTTTTATACCAAAAAAGCTATAATATGACTACTAATCATTAACAAGATGAGTAATACTATGTTAGAAAAATGATACATTTTTTTACAGTCGTAATCATATCATATGTATAAGAAATAAATTATTTATTATAATAAGACGTATTATGATGCAAAGAAAGTCTCAAAAAAAATAAAAATTTTTGTTGTACATAGTGCAAAAACCTCGATACGTCCGTGTCAACACTCTTTTATTATCGGTGGAGAAAGCCATCTCCTTCTTCCAAAAAGAGGGGTGGCAGTTACTATCCAGGAGTACAACATATTCCTCATATCTGCAAACCTTATCACAATTATCGGAATCCTACTTTATACAAGACTTTCATATACCGGAAGTGCTTGCTTTTCCGCCCTTGACATCCTTTCACGAACATGCCGGCTATCAAAATGGTGAACTTATTCTCCAAGATAAGGTACAGATGATAAGATATTTTTAACACTGATAAAGTATTTTTTCTAATTCTTCTTTTAATCTAATATTACTAAATATTAATTATTATTATATGTAATTTTATTATTTATATAAGAAACTTTTATTTTTTATTGTAATTATTTAATATTAGAGTTTAGTATGTGTATATAGAAAATTTTTATTGATTATTATTGTAAAATTATTATTATTATTATTATTATTATTATTATTATTAGTATTCTTATTTATATATTTATTAATCTTATTTTAATTTCGGATTTTTTATATAATATTTAGGCTAGCTGTTTGCCTGCACACTTGTTGAATCCTGTTAGTGGTTCCACAGTACTGGATATGTGCGCGGCACCTGGTATGAAGGCTACTCATATAGCGGCAAAACTACAAAATTTTGGGTATGTAGTTTGTATATATTGTGTGTCTTTATATAGAATTTGTTATGTCAGATTATACATAAAAGAACTGCTAAATCTCTGTTACTTTTAAATATCATGTAATAAATAACAAATTCTAATTTTATTCTAATTCTTAATTTTAAGTGAATTTATTTACATAATTTTAATTTGAGGCCTAATTATCAGTCTTTAACATCAAAAATTAAAAATATAAGTTAATAAAAAGATATTTCGAATTTTGAATATGTAACATAAAAATATAAGAAATTTGAAAATAATTCATAAAAAAATTAATTAAATAATTTTATATCTTTTATATCAATACAATCTCGTTTTATTAATATCACATACACATTTTCTTTTTTAAAATGTAAATAAAAATTTTTAAATTTTTGGAGAAAGAAAGATAGATGTTTATAAAAATTCTTTTCAGAGAGGTTTATGCTGTGGAAATTGATGATAAGAGATTTGAAACCTTATTCAGACAGATAAAGACAACTCATTCCTTCTGTGTGAAACCTCTTAATCAAGATGTTTTAACTCTTGATCCAAAACAATATTCACATGTGGAATATATCCTGGTTGATCCAAGTTGTTCTGGATCAGGTAAAACTTCTTTAATCTTTTAAATTAAAAATAATTAAAGAATTTAAAAGCATCAAATATGATTATTTTTAATTAATAAAATTAATTTTAATTAATAAAAATGACATTTATTACAGATATTATAATTATTTGGACATATTTTGTTTAATGCTTTAAAGTATAATGCTATAAATAAATGAAAATTTTCATTTATGTAGAATGATTTTTATCACAGGTATTGTGGACAGACCAGAACAAAGCAATATAAACAACAAGTCATTGTCAAAGCGCCTACAAAATTTACAATCGTTTCAAGTTTATCTTCTTAGATACGCGCTTTTTAATTTTCCGAATGCAAAAAGAGTAGTCTATAGCACCTGTTCTCTTTATCCCGAAGAGAATGAAGAAGTGATAGACGAAGTTCTTGCTGATATTGGCAATGCTTATTGCCTGGTACCAACTCAACAGTTGTTGAAAAATAATTGGACAAATTTTAGTTCTAAAAGATACAATTGCGAGGATAAATGTTTGTATTCGAAGCCAAATATTGATTTTTGCAATGGTTTTTTTGTGGCGGTATTTGAAAGAAACTTTGATGTGGCCCTGCCAGAATGCAAACGCAAAGGAGGTAATGTAAATTCTACTATAGCTAACTTGGATATAAAAAAAAATGGCATGGTGAAGAAAGTTGAATGCAAGCAAAAGCAATGTGAAAAAGGAAAAAAGAAGAGAAAAAGAAAAATCTCAACGAATGATGAAGTTAAATCAAGGGATGTTGTTGAATTTGTAGTATCACAAATAGAAAGTGAAATAACGACAAAAAGAAATAAAAAAGATAAGAAAAATCGATAATTGCTTTTTATCAAATTTTAATTGGGAAGAAATAACATTGAATAGAAAACATTTAGATGAAGATATGAAAAAACATGAAACAGAAAAAATCAAGCAAAAAGAGAAAATCATGTATGAAGAAAGAAAAGATTATATGTGATAAATAGAAGAGCAAAACTTACACGCGGAAAAAAAAATAGATTTTACGAGCAGAAAGTTTTAGGCTAATTGATTTGTGTGCTCTATTATCAACGCGCGTAACAATCGATAATTCTAAGGAAAATCGCAGTCCTATTTTTTTCTGAAACTGAAAACTTGAATACATAATTATTATGAAACTATTTATTAAGACTTGTTATTCTTCACTATAATCATAATATGATGACAAGAGCAAAAAATTATTTCGAATTTTTTTCTCTTATATTATACATGAAAATAGATTAATTTTTTATATGTTTCATAACTCGTACTTGATAAAATAGATTTATGAATTTGCAAGATTTTATGTTATAGATTCATGAATTAATAAATAGCTTTATAACTTGATAAATTATGATAAGATATATTTTTGCTAAAGAAAATGTAAGATGTATATAGATTAGATTATATATTTATTAATGTAATGTAAATCAAAAAAGAAGAGGAATATATACCGATAAAAACGATTCGGTATTCGTGATAGAAACCATTAAATTCTATAACATATACTAAAGTGAGCTTTCAAGGGTAAGGAACTGATTAAACTCCCTCTCTGAGTTTATGCCATCCAATTTTTTGTATCATTTTTTTATATCATGAACACGAGTAATGTAACATACAAAGAAATTAATTTATTTCGATGTGCATGTATGGCGCAAGACAAAGTTTATACAATTTTTCATTTTTGATATTTATTATGATTCAATATTATTAATTATTTTAAAAAATCAATACTTTTAAATAAACAGTTACCAAGCAAATTTTTATTATTTTTACATACATACACAATCAATGGAATAAAAACGTATATGAAATGCAATGGAAATAGAGATTGAGAGAGAAGAACAGTTTATGTATATACTTTAAATTGCTTATAAAACTAAGCATTTCTTTAAAATTTTATTATATATATATATATATATATATATATATATATATATATATATGGTGGAAATTTTAATTAATATATGGTGAATTTCTTTATACATATATAAGACAAATTTCCCATGTGTTTCATAATATAATGTAAGAATTCTGAAAGAAAGATTCAAATATCAAATATTAAAGTTGCAAAAGGATTTTTCTCGAATTAGCATACACGATATCTCAAAAACGAAGCAACCGACACTAGCCGATTGCGTATTATATCCTACGGCTTTGCCATATTAAAAGAAAAAATCTAAGAACTTAGTTATGTCAGACCATGTATATACTGCATATATATTCCACACTTATTATGTTATACTTGCTTGTAATATAAGTACTCGCTTTATCGGCAATCGGCGACACGGCGACACGGAAGCTTGTTGACCTCCTTAAAGTCAACGATAAGCACATTGATTACATCAAGGTGTATATATAATTACGGGGTGAAATGATTTTTCTGATAAAATATATAGACATATAGAATGAGATATAATTATGTGATAACTATATGATTTAATTTTCCAATTTATTTATATTGGTCGCTATAAAGCATATTATTTAAATTGATAAAATCACGTTTATGTATAAGTCGTAACATAAAATGTCGAGAAATATTGTTTATTAGAAAATGGTATAAAATACTACTATATGGCATAGTTATAATATAATATGTATATACACAAGAAGTTTCTCTTTGGGTGGAGTGACAAAAGAAGAAAGGGAAAAAAACGAAAACTATCATATTAGAACTATCGTGTGCAACAAAATTCTTTATATTTTTATAATAAAAACAAATATCAAAGGACGTGGATTAATTATTAGACATCATCCCCAATGCTGTCGGTTGCCTATCTTGTAGGCGGTCGCGTAGCCCTTTAAGAATACATCAGAGGACATGAGTTTTTTTTTAATACAAAATTGATTCTCTTAGTTAAATCTACCATCCTCTGAAGTTTGCCCTATGGGTTCTGAAACACTCCTTCTCTTTTTCTCTATATCTCTCTTTCTCTCTTTTTCTGTGTACATACATATATATATAAATATAGATAAAATATCGAGATATCTACGTATAATGCATCCAATTCTAAAATTCAGCAATACATACTACTGTATGTATAATACATTTTGTATTTCGTCTCTTTCTGAATTTAAATTTAAGTTTGGTGCAACAAGTTTCGCGTTCACTGACACGGGTATCGACGCCGCGACGAAGAGCGACGATGGAGACGGTGAGAGAGGACATCGACGGTTGCCGGCGGTGCCGAGGTTGCGCGACCACTCGACGTCGGGACGCCATCGTCGAAGGACGCATGAATATGTATACTGTCGTCGCGATCGTAGCCGATTGAATTTCAACGCAAAGACGATTCGACCGCGATTCGTTCGCACGTAACATGGCAATTGCAATATATGCCGCAAAATTAATGCCAATCGCGATCATCAATAATTGCAGCGTAGTGTCAGTGAACTTCAATGAACTTTAGGCCATCTTACTTGGCGGATACTTTATTTTCACGGTGTCGATTAACCAAATCATAAGTGAGTGTGAAAAATTTATATTTATAAAATGAAAAATTTTTTGATACATTTAATATTTAATTGTTTTTACTTAATTTCTTTTTCTAATTCGTAATAATTATCTTTTCGCAAAAATTAAAACTTTAATACAATTTTTTTAGCTGTTACAAAAATGCGGTTATACATATAATTTTAAAATAATTATTATTGATTGAAATAATCATTTTGGCTTCGTGATATATTTCTTCCATCTTCAAGATACTTTCCAATTTTTTTCTTAATGCTATGGGGAATGCATAGCCTTCTCTAATAAATTTTTATATAAATTCAAATAATGATTTTCATATGATTTTGAAATGATTTAAATTATTGTTAAAAGATAAAGTTTAAGATTATTTAAACATTGTCTAGAAGAAGAAGAAAAAAAAGTTTTCTTTAAAATGAGAGAAAAGGTAAATATACCATATGCTCTGTGAGAATTCTCCCTTGTATACTTAAATCAGATTAAACAAAATAATTTTATGTTACGGAAAGATGATAAATTTTTTTATTCCGCTTTAATAAATAATTTTTTTTTAAACTATGATAAAAATTTTTTTTTTTTGTTTTTCTATATGGCGATGTTTGCGCCATTTCTTAAAAACTCAACTGATTCGTCGTAAGTTTTAATAAGTATGATTCGAATATCTTTTTGATTGTAATAACTTCAATTTTGATACAACTAAAAAAATAACAAGATGAACGTAAAAACTTATTAAATTGTCTAAGATGCATATTTCAAAAAAAGATTGAGATTGTATATTTATATGTGTGCGTGTAAATTATATATTGATGACTTATATATAGATGAAAGAGGATTACATAAAAATATTTATCCCAGGGAAATTAAACTATAAAAAAAGTAAACGAAAATAAAAAAATAAATTAATTACATAATAAATATTTTCATACTTTTAACAATAAAATCAAACAGTTAATATGTTGTAAAAGATTTTGCAATATGTTAACTCTATTATAAAATGTAAAAATTATTATTTACTTATTTTCTCCAGTAAAACTAGAAAGATATAACTAGCTTCTCTCTTTTGTTTAAATTAAAATCTTTCTTGAGTTATATAAACGGAAATTTGAAATAAGAGTATACTACTACTGCTACAGTTTTGTCTCAATGTTGTTGTCTGCCATTTAAATTTATTACTTTTGTTGAAATAACAGAATAGTTGTTAAACAACAAAGAAAACGAGATGAGAAATGAGCGCATAAATCAGCGTGAAAAGTAGTCGGCACTATTTTGTATTCAAGAGAGGTGTGGTCACGCACGATATGTCTTGCGCATACTGAAAGTAATGATAGGTAATTAGTCACAAAACTCTTGCGGAATTTGATGGTTCAAAAAATATAAGCATACGATTTAGATTCAAAAAACGATATAATGTTATTGTATAATACAAATTTTTTAATTTCCATTTTTTTTTTTTTTTATAAAAATGGATGTAATATTATTGTATAATTCAAATTTTCTAGTTTCCTATTTTTTATAAAAATTTATTGTGATATAAAGAATTGCAAAAACTAAAGCCAGTGGTAGATCTTGACATTTTGAAGCTTCCAAACAATTAATTTAATTTAGAAGTTTTTTGCAATAAATGAGATCCGCGCGTTTATTGGAAAATCCGCCAACTCACATTCAGGATTACAGATATGCAATATGAAATTATTGCTATATCCATGGTCTCGCTGTATATAAGAATAAAAAAAAGTTTCCATTTTAAGAATCAAATATTTGATATGTATTCGATTATACATAAATCATTCGTTAAAGAGTGAAATTATGAGAGAGACGACAAAATACATATGTGTATTATATATAGGTCGATTTGTTGATCGATGGATCTGCAGTGGGAGCTGCAGTTGTGAAATAAAAACGACTGATCGATCGGGAATCCTCGGTTATCACGCAACACATGATATTATCCGATTACTTAAATAATATTCTTAAAGGGGTGATTCGTGTTTTCATGTAAAGAACCTTGAAATTTTAAAAGACACGTGCACTCCACATCTGCGATACAATCATTTTCCGAGTAATTATTATACAAGAATGTTAGGAATGGAAAAGCAAAACTCTTTCATTTTTATAATAATTTGTGTCGTGTGTCAATGATCCGACATTTATTCATAGTAAATCTTTATTTAATTTCTCATATATTTGTTTTTAATTTTTAACATTATAATACATTTCTCATCGTATTGCAAACATGACAGGTTTACAGAATTCATCAATTCACTAAGCAAAGTTTCTCCTACCCAACGCAAATCTGAATCCATTTCTGCAATTGCAAGAGCGCAGGCCAAGTAAAAACGTGTAAAAGTGGCGGCGGCCTCACCTTGCGGATGATCGAGATTGAAAATCAGTCGGGTTCGCGTGTCGATAGACTGGGGCAAAACGAAGGCGGTAACGGGGTTGACGATATCGGTGGTAACAACGGGGTTGATACAGTCACCGTGACAAAGTTGAAGGACGTAGGTGAGAAATCATCTTACAAGATCGCTCTCAAGATCATGTTATACTATGTATGTGAAGGGGGAAGGGGCGGAATTGATGGTTTGACAAGAGTTTTAAGAGTTTGTAGACTAAACTTATTTAAATCCAACTTATTCGTTAAATTATGTTATGTCTTTTTAAATAGAATCTTTTCCCGTTTATATATATAGTTATTGCAACGCATAAAAAATTATATATACTATGTATTATACAATATATATAAGCTCGCGTGTGCGCGCATGTATGTTTTCAGTATTTGAAATATTTTTAGAATTTTTCGATTAAAACACCAGGAAAGTGTAGATCAACATCTTAACTGGTGTTTTAATCGAAAGATTCTAAAAATATTTCAAATACTGAAAATATACATAAAAGGATTCTTTCGTTATTTTTTTAAAGAACGTTTTGAAGAGAAATTTTGATATTAATCGATTGCTCTTTTGAAATATCATTTAAAAATTTTATCATACGATGAAAAAAAAAAAAAATTATTAAATATTGTACATTCTTATAAAAGGATTAAATATTTGTTGAGATATGTTAATGCATCATTTTTTTAAACTTTATATTTTTAAGCTCCATATTGAATATAGCATTTAAAGAGAATCTTTTCCAGAACGTTCAATAAATTAATTTATCTATTTATCCTATTTAGATTTTTAATAAATTTATTCTTATATTCATAAAATATATAGTTTTTTCTTTCGAAAATTATACAATTATTGTATCGAAAAAATTGTTTTATATTTTATTTTTATTTCTTTATGAGAAATAATTTCTTTTTCGTTCTCTGTCTTCCCCTTAATAATTGAACCGATAAAATTATAGTAGCGTGATACAGACAAATTATAATACAGACAAAAAAAAATTTGGCTGTAGTCAATTTCAAACAACTCTAACTTTTTCATTCAGGTTCGATGAGAAAAGAAGAGCAAGAAAAACCGCGGACTCGCGAAAACTCGCCGAAGAGCGGCGCCGCTGCGAGCGTCGCGACGCCCACAGCAGCGTCAGCGATGCCGGTGGAGGATGACGAGGAGGACGAGGACGAGGAGGAGGAGGAGGAAGAGGAGCAAGACGTTGTAATAGAAGAGGATGAGGAAGGGGATGAAGAAGGTGGTCTCGCAGTGGAGAGTGGAATCGCAGTGGAGGGTGGAATGACGATGCAAGAAGAGATCGGGGGTGTGTCGGTTGATGGTGAGGGTGGGGGTGGAGGTGGCATGGCCGGCTTCTGGAGGCAGAGCAGACCCTCCAGTCCCCGCATGCCGCCTCCGGAGCAGTCGGAGCAGTCGAGCCGACCCAAGAGCCGGCACGAGTTACAAGCCGCGAGATACAACAACCTCGGCTACTGGCGAGCGAGAAGAGTCACTTTTTACAAAAATGGCGACCCCTATTTTCCTGGCGTTGAGTTTCGGTAAGCACTATTTTAACTAAGTTTATTTTATATTGCAGTCTGAAAAAGATACCGTAATATTGAGAAAGATGAGAATAATTTTATTATAGAATAATTTTATTATGCTAACCTGTTAAAAGATTATTAATTATTGATTATATGCATATGATAATTAAATTTGTAGATAAAATTTTTCTAATCTAAAATAAAAACAATAATATATGCATTAATTTTTTATTTCTTCTCTACATTCTATGAGTTTTATTTTAATAATGTAAACACACACACAATACGTTCAATAATTGTTTACATGATTTTTTTAGTATTGAATCTTTTATAGATGTTAAAATAAAACTAGTTACATATATATCTATAACATAAATATTAGATAAATTCTTTATTTATTTAATTAATAATTAAAGAATAAATTCAATTCGCCAAAACAAGAAATTTTTTTATTTATTACTTTGATCAAATCTATAAAATAACGCTTCTCCAAATCAAAATTTAATAAAAATGGACAATTATTATTTTTACCAAATTTAGGTTATTTTTAAATTAAAGCCATAAAAAATCATTATTCAATCGATAAAAATTACTTTTTGGAAAAATGATTTTTGTGGCTTTAATACCTGAATTTGATAAAACTAGCAATACTCCATTTTTATTAAATTTTGATTTGGGGAAGTGCTATTTTTGAGATTTAATCAAAATGCCAAATAGAAAAATTTCTTGTTTTGACATGCTGAATTCATCCCTTCTGTTTGAACATGTAGATTTGGGACACCTCGTTTCCCAGATCTGCATATTGCAGGTTTTTCCTAAAAGATTTTATAAAATTAAATTTTTTGTAAAAAGCTTGCCTTTTTGTAAAGCGCCGAGTTTTTGTACATGAACTTTTTGTAAAAATACTGAAATTAAGAGCAAATTTAATATAGTTTGAAAATAATATGAAAGAACAAAGAATATATATTATAATAACATCGTATTTTTTTTAGTTTTTTTTTATTTAATTAAAAGATTTTTAAAAGGTAGCTTAATAAGTTTGAGATTATACTCTGTATTTAATTCAGAAAACTTTTAAATATTCAGATTCAAACCTGGGCGCGATATTGGTTCCTTGGAAGCTCTACTGGACAGATTGTCCCTTCGGATGGATCTACCTAGAGGTGCGCGACACATCTTTTCGATGGACGGTGATCGGAAGCTCAGCCTTGATGAACTTGAAGACGGTGCCTCCTACGTAGTATCGAGTTACAAGACTTTCAAGGTAAATAATTTTTGTCAAAGATAGAAATAAATTATTATATAGAATAGACAAATCAAAGAGAAAAAACTATGCATTTATGTTCAAATTGAAGTTAAATTTAGAATAATTTGTTGGAATGTGCATGTTCACTGCAAAGTGAAATATTAAATATATGATACAATATTATGTAACGTTTTTATCAAAAATAATTATAAGATGAATGGTCCATTACACATAATTTGTCTTGATAAAAATATATAAACGCACGTTCATAGATAGTGAGAATATAAAGGCCCCCGCACAATCAAAAATATAAGAAACAGATATTAGTGATTAAAAATATGGGATGAGAAATAAGGAGCAGTTCAATGCATAATAAAAAATATAGCGGTAAATTTCATAGTTTGTATGTACACATCACATAATCTGGAAAATTGAAAAGAAAGTTACTTTAATAAAAATCAAATCAGTTCTTATCTCTAATTTTTGTTTCTTATATTTTCGTGCGGGGGCCTTTAATCACACCCAAATAAAGCATAATCGATCTCGATACTCGTGAACTTGACTGACGTTGTAAACAAGTCTGCTTCAAGGAACGATTGACTTCATAGCATTATAAATCATAGCGAACATTGTTGCGTTTTCTTTTTTTTTCTTTATGACTCACAAAAATGTTTTTATGAAAATATAAATATTTGTTAAACCTCTAATTTTTAAAATTTTTATTATTTGATTTTCTAAGTGACCTGTAAAAAAGTATTAGTAATAATATAATATTAGTAATATCTAATCACTATGCCAATATAAATATTAGAAATAATAATGTTATATAAATAAATATATATATATATATACTGTTATATATAATTATATTATACATAATTATATTCCTAGTGACTTAATTTACAACTGCTGCAAATATTTGTAATTAATATTTTAAGTTGAGTGAAATTAATCGAAATTTAAAAGAGTGATAAAGAGTTAAAAAGAAATTTAAAAAGCACAAATGCTAATAACACCGTTGGCGTGCTACTAAATGTACTGGAATATAGATTTTTTTATATGACCCTTAAAGGGGCGCGACATGATGGTGATTTATAAGAATGTTGCGTATAATACTACCGACGACGTATGTATCTGGCCCAGATCAACTCCTTAAAACAGGCCGCACGCAACGTAAGATTGTGTTTGCTTGGCTGAGGGAGCAGGGGAGGGGGGATCGTTACTTTCTCCCTCTTTAACCTAACGTCAATGTCCATACGAATTTCAATCTTTTTTTTCTTTTTTTTAATAGAAGCTGAATCAGTTTTGACTGTGTATTAAAAGATCTTGTTCATCTTATTCTTTTTTCTTTATTGCTAAAAAGGAGTTTAATCAAAAGTTGATTATCATCATCTAATTACATACTTGTTAGATTTATTAGCACAATGAATATAAATGAGTTTATTTTGCCTTACGTCATTTGGCTTTTATATAGTTTATATTCTTCCACTAGTTCGAAGGTGTGACCAATTTAATTCATTGTGTATGTATCACGGTGCGCCTTGATGCACAGTTACGATACAATTACTTCGATCAGTTATATGCATAAAATCACTCTTTAATTTGCCAAAAAGGCTGAAGGTTATGCACGATCCTATCATTACACGATCGGGCTTTCATACCGATTGGTCTCGATTAGCTTCTCACAAAATCAGTGTTCTCAAATGCATAATTTACATTATGATTTGATTACTTAAAGCAAAAGAACGAGAAAGAGAAAGATTTAAAAATATTAAATTATTATATATCTTTTCAAAAATATGTATATTAAAAAAGAGCATGCAAGTGTACGCGCTCAGCCAGAAATATATTATATACAGAAAGCATCGTTTCTTTTTTAAATTGATTTTTAATTTGATTTTTCTTACAAAAATTGTATATTAACAGAATTGTATCAATTGGAATAAAAAATTATACATAACATATTATGAAACTTTAGAGAAGATATGTTTTTCTCATAAAAAAATGTTTGAAGACTAATAAGAGCATATATGTAATAAAAATAATGGAGTTAAAAGTAGATAGATTTAATGCAAAAAAACTTATATTCATTTAATATTTATTTAATCTAAAACTTTTTATATATGATTTATATAGTTTTATATATACGAATTTTATATATGATTTATATAGTTTTATATATAGTTTTATTTATACAATTTATATTAAATTCTTGTTAAAATTACTACCTAATAACAAGAATTATGGATATAAAATAATATTTTATTTAGTTGATGAAAGCTTAAGGGATCATACTTTTGACAGACCTAAAACTAGTTCGAAATTAACACGAAATTAACATTTTTATTGTGGGTAAAATTATATTTTATTAAAATGAAAATGAATGTCTTGTAGAATAGACTTTTGAAATTATTTTTTCAAAATTTTAATAAAAAATATTAAAAATTGAGGTCCTGACAGCTAATTTTCCGAATGATGTTTTTAAAAACGGCGTTTGCGGTATCAGAGATATCTCTGTCCCTTCTCATCTGAAATATAAAAACAAAAATTTTCCTTTAAACTAGATAAATAAAGCTAGTACTTGTCATAGCCGATTTTGAAAATATTGATTTTTACAAAAATTATGATTTGTAGCGAAAAATGCGATATTTTTTACTTAAAAATAGGTCTCTTTTTTATTTATAAAAAAACTAAGCCTAAAAAACTAAAAAACTAATAAATCGAAAAGAAAATAATTTTGAAGTTTATGTATAGGATATCCAAAAATTAAACGATAAAACGATAAAACTTTGCCCGTATTTTCTATAGTACAAAACAAGAAAAAAATATATAAATATTGATACAAAGAACGCTTTATTAGAAAGTTATAATAAAAATATTAAACACATAAAGACAATCGCTGTTGATATGTAACAATATAAAAATAAGTCGATAAAGTTATTTATTTAATCTGTTTATTGTAGCTATATTTTTTATTATAGTTTAATTTTTATCCTGTAAAACTGTGAAAATGAAAGTATATAAGAATCATATATAAGAATCAATTTTTGCGATAAGGAAACTCATTGAGGAAATTAATTTGGCATTCAGTAATTCTAAAGTAAGATAGACATGAAAAAAATTCGTAGAGTTAAATTTAATCTTTCAACAAAGTCGATTTATATTAAAAACAGAAAATGGCGTAAAATGGTGTAAAATGAAATGTTGTTGATATTAATTTCGATCAATATGATATAATTAAAGAAAACCAAAAATAGATTACATTTTACTTTAATCTGATTTTTTTGCATAATCTTACAGTCAATCTTCTGTAATCAAAGATTCAATAGAAACCGTTCTTTTTTTAGTCTTTTAAATTGTTAATGTCTCGATATTGAATTAATGTAATATACGAATATGAAGTTGCCTATATACAACAACTTATTTATATTTATTAATACTTTGATATTATCATTAAAAAAAAACCTCTTTTAAAATAAAAGAGGAGGAGCAAGTTTATTATGTTTCGTCGTACATGCTTGCCAAAACCGGCCTACTGCTTTCCAACGCGCTCATTAGCTCACATATTTTAATTGATAACGCAAAAACTATTGCGAATTTTGCAAAATGGTATAGGACTTTGACAATTTGGCCCAATCTACCTTCACACTTCGAGTGTGTCAAAATTTTTAGGACATCCTATATAAGTTTTTTTATAATAATTTTCAGTATTATCACGAGACTGCCCGAATGTACGAAAGTAATTATAAATAAGAAAGCAAGAATACATGATGATTGCGAAATATATATCTTTATCTTTCTTAAAATAATTTTTCTACTAAGATAAATATTGTTTCAAATAGTAATTTGATTAATTAAAAAAGAGATTAATGACTATAAATGATATATTTATTTTATCTTAGGAAGAAAGAAAAAGAAAAAAACTAAAATTTTATATTTTATTTAAGAAATATTTTAGAAAATTATTTAACTATACTATTATTTAACTATACTACTAATAAAGATATTAATAAAGATTATAAAGTATTTGTACTATACAATAAGAAGTGTCAAATAATCTTTTCCATTAACGTTTTCTGTGTTGAACGAAATGGCATGTCGACCTATTTTGCATTCTTATTATCATTATTTCTGACAGCCTGACGTGTTATATACGTCCTTACACTTATTATTGTGATAAGGATTCGTGCCATTAATTAGGTTTTTATTATATGTTCGTTCACCTTCGTTCTCTTTCTTCACTGCAAATTGCGTGTTTGTTCCTCGCGTTGCTTACAGTGTTATTGATGACCTAAATATTACTTACAAGAAATCACAATTGCGTCGTATGAACTACGTATGAATCCTTGAAATATAAAATATATACGTCAACGCATTTATTTTAAAAATAATAGCAATGTGACGACATTTGATAAATATAATAAAAGATCTATTTATTTGCGTAAATAATTATCTTAAAAAATTATTACAAATATAGAAATTAGAAATAGAGAAAAGAAAAAAACACATACATTAAAAGTAAATAACAAATATATAAAGTACTACATTTTAATTTTGATAAATATTCAACATAAGAGTCTTTTCTTTGATTTTTTTTTAATCTCACATATTTAATGTCTATTTTGGAATGGAAACTAACGCTCAAATAATTCATTTTGTGACAGACATATTTGAATTGCGTAATATCTCGGAATTTCGATAATTTTTGAAATTAGACCAATTCCAACTGTCGAATCGGAAATTGAGATGTTCAATCGTTTTGCCGCCCGTCTACCATATGTTGCATTTGTAGTGTCGGAATATTTGTAGTACAGATATCATCGCAATAAAGCATCGTGAATGTCGGAAAATTAGTTGATCATTGTGACTAATGTTATATGATCGCTATGGTTATTAATTATATTACAATATGTGTTATCATAGACATAAGAATTATTTCGTTCTTTTATCACATCTAAAACGATTTTAGATTACCGAGAATAAATATTGTGCCTTCAAGTAAACATGTAGTACCGCGAGTATCGAGAAAAAAAAACGGGCAATCGTTATATTAGATGTATTGTATAAATAGATATATTTGAATGAAGAGAGAGAGCGTAGGAAAAATTTTGTCAAATAAACTTTGCGCAATCGTAGTTTCAAATCTTGTTAAATAAGCTTATGTATATAATTATGTATATAAAATAATATATTTATATTTATATATTATACTTATATATATAAAATAACTATCTTAAACAGAATTTAATAAAAAAATTATTAATTACAAATAATATTTTATTTTAATAACTTAATAAAAATTAATAAAAATGCTAAAATAAAAATATTAAAGTTAAATAACATTTGGTAGATATGATAAAATCAAATTAAAAACTATTAATAAAATAGATAAATAAATAAAATTTATTTATTTATATAATTTAAATTGTAAAAAAATTTTCCAGAAATTTCTTTAATAACTTTATGTAATATCGACGAACGGTTTCTTAGACAGTACTACCGAACATATGAATCACAGAATAGTGAGTGGGAAGCGGAGGTGGGAGGGCAATTCCTGCTTCCGCTAAGAAGGCCATTGCAGAGGGTGCCAAGAGAACGGGGGGAGACCGTATCTCATTGACCGTTGGTCAACCGACCTTTTAGGATCAATAAACACCAAGTTCTCTTTGCTTACCTTACCTTTGCTTACGTCTAACATCATTCTTGAAGATTTGAAATAATCTCAAAATTGGTCATTACTTCGAGGATTAATATCTCGTCGATTAATTATCATTATAGTGATTCAGATTCTATATGCCAACTGATTTATGCTACTAATTTTGGTACCACAAATGTTTTGCATGAAATATTTTCTAATTTTTTAATTTCTTTTACTAGAATATAATATTTTCTTATTTTTTTGACATTTTATTTAACGTATTTTCACACATATATAGTTTCTGTTAATACACATAGACTTTTATTATAATATGTATATCAAATATTTGTTAGAAATTTGCCGTCATTTTTTATATTAATATATCAATAATAGATATCAAAAATTTTAAAAACTAAGAATTTAATAATATTATTTTTGTTCCTTTTTCTAAATTTATAAATTTTTGAAAAAGACTGTTTACATAAATATAAATACAATTTGAAAAAGATTATTTTAGATCACTTTTGGGATCTTTGTTTCAATTTATTGAATTGATCTGTTTGTCTAATTTTGTGTGTATATATATGTATATGTATATCTATATATACATATATATATATATATATATAT
>JBCEZX010000118.1:83365-94711 GCA_039654345.1 Cataglyphis cursor
TATATACATATATATTAAGTTAATATATTTAATATTTTAATAAAGTTATATTTTTTTCTCTTAATGACAAATTAATCAAGAAATTAAATCAAAATCGTCCAATTATCATTCAAAACGCAAACTTTATTCAAAGCTAAAGCTAACATAATTATCTTCACATTATAGCTACCAGAATCAGTAGGCGGAGTTCGCAGTATATATCCGCAACGTCCTGGACGAAATGACGGGAATATTTATGTGGGAACTACGCGAAACAATATTCTTGAGGGATCTCTGCAGAGAAGATTCAATCAAGTTGTATTTGGCCATGGCAGACAACTGTGGGGTCTAGCAGTTCATCCCGATGATGAGGTTTTTGCCACTGCGGGACATGACAAAAACATTGCTCTTTGGCGAAGACACAAGCTATTGTGGACAACACAGGCAAACTTTATAAAGATTAATCTTATCTAAATAGCATACATATACATAGTCTTGAATTTTTATCGCTTCTATAGAAATCAAAATTAATGGGTATTTCGTTTTTTTTTTTTTTTTTTTTTTTTCCTATTATATGTATGTTTTTAGTTGAAAAGAACAGATTTTTAGATATATATAATTAAAGTTATATGGCACATATCTTTTTGTGGGTTTTTCAGGTGGGTTTCGAGTGCATATGCATAGCCTTTCACCCATTCGGCGTGGCATTAGCGGCAGGATCATCTGAAGGTCATCTTTTGGTACTTGCAGCTGATACTGGGGCAGCTGTAGCAACCCTTAGAGTATGCGGATCGCCTTTATCTTGCATTGGATATAATCCCAGTACGACATAAATATTACTTTAATATTTTTCAAATTATTCTAACTTTTCGAAACTTGTTAAATGTATAAAAAATTTAAATTAAAGAAATTTAATTTTTACAAAAACAAAATGATATTTTAATTAAACAGTTTTTGCTTTTTGTTTAAGCTTTCTTATTGTATTTATTTTTTATTTTTGAACCAGAATGTATTTCAATTTTCTTTTCTTAAATAAAAAATTAATTTCTGGGATACTTTAAAAAGAAAGCCTTTAGACTTTTTTGATATCATTGAAATATATCATTACTTTTGCAATATCGCATATTACTGTGTAAATTACATATCTTTCTGAAAATATAATCTCAATAATTTTCTATTGTCTGATTAGCTGGAGAAATTGTGGCTATGGGTTCCCAAAATGGCAGCATATATCTCTTTAGAGTATCTAGGGATGGATTTTCGTATAAAAAGAGCAACAAAATCCGCGGCACGCAGCCGTTGGTACAACTCGATTGGAGTTCTGACAGCCGCTTTCTCCAAACTGTTACTCAGGATTATGATCTTGTGTTTTGTGAGTCATCTGTCATGTTTCGGTTCACTTTAAAGGAGTACAGATAAATTTATATAACAATAATACAAAAAACATTAAGAATTATGCAATTGCTTAAGCCCATATTAGACTACGTGTTGAAAATTGAAGATTGAAATTTGATTATAATCATAGCAAAAGAACTAAAGTTTTTTTGACTTGATTGGTCAAATTTCAATCTTCAATCTTCAAAGTGTAGTCTGATATGAACTTCATACCATCGACGAGATATTGTTAAAGACATATATATAGTATAATTAATATATAACAATTTAGGGCATTATATAGTAATATAGTATATTGGCAATTAAATAACATTAAAATAAAAACAAATTATTGGAGCAAAAGAAGATACAATCTTATTAGCGTAAAGTTAAATGCAAATTTTTTTTTAGGGGATGTCAAGATGTTATCATCAGAAAAGAGCCCTTTAGTCATGAAAGACGTCAAGTGGTACACTCACAATTGCACTGTGGGTTATATGGTTTCTGGTTAGTGTTTCTTTTGATATTTTAAATATTATATCTACAAGGGCTGTCCACAAAGAAATCGAACTTAGCCGGATGACGAAGGGCCATCTGCCTTGTGGCACTGTATAGTGTGATTCTTCAACAATTTTCTCACATGATGAGCATAACGCTATTGTTTTTATCTTACGTTTTATGGTAGTTTGAATGAGGTTGTCTTCGGCGTTTGTGGCGATTTTTTTTTTTTTTTTTTTTTTTTTTACTTTTATAAAAATTTCTCTTTCAAGCTAATATATATGTATAAATATATATACATATATGCATATGATAGCATTGAAAAATCATTTATATAGATACAATTTCATTTTTATATGCTGTACTACTAATAAATTAAAACAAAATAGTCTTGTTGTAAGAATTTATATGTTTAGCATTATTATTTGTATTGTACTGGTTGTTCCTTATGCAAACTTTTTTGCTATTAGATTTTCAAAACAAGGACTATTACTATGTTATATTGTGTTACTATATTACTGTACATTCATACAAACGAACTTTTTATGATTGTGTTTGCAGGACAATGGAATAATCGTTATTATCCATTGACCACAGTTGTTACCACCTCCAGCAGATCAGCGGCACACGATATGCTGGTAAGCGGCGATGCCGAAGGTTATCTTCGGCTTTTCAAATATCCATGCACTAATACTAAGGCCGAGTATATCGAGGAGAAAGTGTATAGTTCATTGGTGGCCTGCGCTAGGTTCCTCTACAATGATCAAAATATTGTCACCGTCGGCGGCACTGATGCTGCTCTGATGCTTTGGGAATTGGTCGATGAATAAAAAATAGAATTAATAAAAATGATATACCCATTATTCATGTATTTATAGCTATAAGTATGAGGTGCTGGCGCCTCTTGATAAACTTTAAGCGATAAGAGCGGCTCATATGTTGATGAGATTAAACACATGCATGGTGTCCGGCATCAATCGCATCGCCCGTCGTGTGCAGGTAGAGCACGCAAAATTGAGGAGAAAAGTCCTGTACTATTTTTTTTCTATAACGCTTAGTAAAAGAGTTATTATGGAGTGAAGTCTGGCCTATCATCGCTGATCTTGAGCCGGGCGCACGTCGGTGAGCCGTCGTAAACATCTGAGCGCTCACACACACTACTAAACGCGCGGCTGTGCGACCAGCTAAAGATCGGCGATGATAGGTCAGACTTCACTCAATAATATCTCTTTTATTAAGCGTTATAGAAAAAAATGATATAGAACTTTTCACACGATAGGTGATGCGATTGACGCCGGATACCCTGTATATTAGAAATTCCCATCAAATGATAAAAAATATAAATATACGAAAGAGAAAATAAAACATACAAGTAGTTGAAAGGAAAAAAACATAATATTATAATGCAAAAAATTTTTATAAGCTTTAAGAAGTATGCTATTAGAGATCCTCAAATTAGAATCTGGATTTCTTTGCACTACTTATATCTTCTTGTAGATTGACTGAGAACTTTTTGGCCAAATATGATAGAAGCAATCAGAAATATTAAAAATTTTATCATTGTAATTAATCTATAAATGCTATATATAAAATGCGTTCTGACTATTTCATTGTCATATTTGGCCAAAACTAAAAAATAGTGTCTAAATTTTAAATTGAGGATCTCTATATTATAGATATTCATCTGGGCAGACATTACATTATAATTAATATTATAAACATAATAAGAGTAAACTTTTTTTCGAGGTGTTAGATCTTGAATTTTGTGCTATCTTTGTTACGTCCATGTAATTAATATCATGCCGTTGTCCTTTACGTGTTTACATGAGTATATAACCATATAAATGTTTTTGTAAAGAGCTTCGTTGCAGGTCAACGCATATCTCTCTTATTAGCTAGCCACTTTTATTTACATATCTTTTAGATAATAGAGAAATAAAAGGAAACATGTTTTTCGTATTTATCGCAGTAGTTAGTAAAAAGCGGATAGAATTATCACTGCCAAGGCATTAATATAAAAAAGATTTAACGGTTAGGCTTTGTTTTTATATTTTGACGGTTGGATTTCAAAAAATTTGTATTACATCAAAAGTCGAGTCGAGTCGACTAAAAGTCTGTCGAGACAAATTTGCATAGTCATAATATATATACATAGAGAAACTTATCAATATCAGATACTTACAGTATATATACATATGCTCTAAGATCAGATATAAAGTTTTTCCTTTTATCCTTGGTCAATCAAACGCTATTCTGTTTTAATGAATAGACTTTCAAAAGTAGGACTTCTGTATTCGTTACTTTCGGATTCCTTACTAATTACCATCGTAAACATAGTAAATTGGGTATCTCTTCAAAATGCTTTAGCGGTAAAGCCTAACATAAAAAGGGAGAGAAAATATAAACAGAATCTCTGTTTTTCTCTGTTATTTGCTTTCCGTTAGAGGGGAACAAAGATTCTGCCTTCCTTCTCTTTTTACGTGTTCTTTAGGATAGTGATCATATAAGTTTTTAATAAAAACGTGAAAAATTTTACTATAAAAATTAATGGCAAATTTTTTCACTTTAGTGAATGTTTCAGATTTAAAAAAAAAAATTATATGATCGCTGCCAAATAGTGTAATAATAAGATTAACAGGCACTCAAACTTTCTATAAATTTTATAGAACACACACACACACACACACATATACACCATATACATATATACATATCATATAAACATTTACGCGCGTATATAATGTATGCATGCATGCATGCATGCGTGTGTGCGTTTTTGCGTGAATGTGTAATTGTAGAAAATTTATGCGAATTTTAATATTGTATATCGAGATGAATAATAATAATAATAATAATCAAATAATATAATTACAAACTTATTGAATACTTGACTGAAGTCGTGTTTCAATGCTTAGCGTATTAGAAATAAACTGTTTATTTCATTTCTGATCGGATGATACCAAGAGAAATTAAAAATAATTAAGCATTCGCTGAAAGTGCATGGAAAAAAGATCGCGGGTATGAAATATTATACCTTTTCGTTTTCATCTTTTCATGTTTTCAATATATAGAACTCTTACACACAGGATATGTCGACAAAAAGTGACGCAGTAGTCAATCAACTTTTCGCACCGTTCGAATATAAACAGTAAATTAATTAGCTATCGCACAGCTTCTTGCCGCGCTTAAGGCCTTACGCATAATAGAGAGAATATTAAGAATAGGAATAAATATTAAATATTAGAAAAAGCAATTTGGAATTATTTTACTTCAAATATGAGAATGGATTAATTATTCCTAATTTTTAATTCATTATGCGTTAATCCATAAATTAATTGTTATTAGTCAGAATAATATTGCTTTGTTTTCAGATAGGCATGAATAAAAGCCGTGTTCCAAAATTCACTGGCAGTACTGAAAATCTATAGTTCACGTAACGTATATTATAAATTTTCATTACTGGCAGTGAATTTTGGAACATGGCCATAGTGTAACTGTATAATGTAACTGGCAGCCTATTTTTATATAATCAAAAAATATAACATCTATACGCAAAATTTTTTCAGCTGAACTGATTAGCTATTGAATACAGAATTTTTAGAATCCAGATAGGAACCCTTAAAAATTCTCCATCCGATAACATAGGTTTGCACATAATTTTATATTTTTTGTGCGGTCTGGAAAAATCGAGTAGTTTTATATAGTTTGTTGTGCGCTGAATCCAAATCCGCAAAATGATCTATTACATCAGGTTTTTGAGACAAATGTGGTTGAAACCCCCAAAAACGTATTTTTTGAAAATTTATAGCAAGCGAACCCAATGTGCAAGAGAAAACTCCAATGAAAGTTTGAACAATGTACTTTAATATAAAAATTTCAAATCTTTCACTGCAAGTACGAACCTCAGGCGCGCTTTGTTTTTAGGGGTAAATGTAATCGCACTTACACTTACACGTTTTCAAAATGATAAAAAACATTTTTGGGAGGATTTCAATTCCATTTTCCTCAGAAACCTGACGTGATAAACCATTTTGCCTTGCGGATTTGAATTCAGCATATAAAAAATTATAGAAAATTACTCGATTTTTCCAAATCGCACAAAAAAATATAAGCAAATGATGCGTGGACAAACATGAGATTTGTATGACTACACTTACCTCTAAAAGTAAAGCACGCCTGAATTTTGATGGTATCTGTAAAAGATTTAATATTTTTATATTAAAGTATATTGTTCAAGCTTTTATTTGAGCCTTGTCTGAACTCTCTTGCACATCGGGTTCGTTTGCTACAATTTTTCAAAAGTAGTAAGAAACGCGTTTCTTGGGAGTTTTAACTTCGTTTTTCTCAAAAATCTGATGTGACAAGCCATTTTGTTTTACGGATTTAGATTCAACGCACAAGAAACTATAGAAAATTACTCGGTTTTTCCAGAACGCACAAAAAATATAAGCGAATGATGCCATGAACAAACGTGAAAAATAGTGCATTTATCTCTAAAAACAAAGCACACCTGAGATTATATTCATAAAAAAGAAAGAAAAAAAAGAAGTAAAAAGTTATAAACGGAGGAGGAACATCTAATACAAATAAAGAAATTGAAACTATCGAAGGTGAATACGTGTTAATTACTAGCCGATAATCTTTTTTTTTAACGTTTATTGGTCACATATGTTTCTTCTATTGTCATTCTTTATCTTCGAATGAATCACAGTTTGACAGCAGAAAATTTGTAATACTGAAAAGAAATAAAAATAAAGCTAAAGCAAAAGTTCGATTTAAAAACAAACAAATTTTGCAGAAAAATTAATTTAATTTCAGAAGAGGAAATAAGATTAAAGAATCTGTATATCAAGTTGACTTTAATTTCTTGTGTTAAAATGCGCGAAAATACGCCTTTTTAAATTTATTAATATTTTCTTTATTCCTCTTTCTCTCTTCCTGCCTCTTTTTTTCTTCTTAATTATCTTCGCCTTTTTTTTCTTAATTTATAAATATTTTAATTTTTTCCTTTCTTCTCTCTTTTCCGTTCTTTTCCCTCTTCAATTCTTTTCAAATTTATTTTCTTATTTTATGAAGTTTCTTCTTTGTCTTCTTTTATCCTGGACATGTCTAAAGGCTGACTATCCAAAGGTTGACTATCGCTATTGTGACTTGGAGTATCGTAACATGGTGTCGCGCTAGGTGCGTATACGTTTGCTAACTGTTCATATTGATTCAAATCTCCACTATGTTGACTAATCTCTGACATATTGCCTCTATTGATATTTTCTTTTGGAAATAATTCCTGCTCGTATTTAATTCTCTCTATGTCACGAATCTCTTCTTGATCTCTTCTCATTATCCTCTCTTGACGATTCGTCAACGCATTATTCATGATGTCACTGTCAATTCGTTCGGTAGTAAAAGAAGGACCGCCGGTCTTAGTGAAGAGATGTATGGGTCGTTGAAATCCTTTGGAGGGATGAGGTGGAATAGAAACAACCTCACACTTGCAAAAGCCGACTTCAGAAGATAGAAGATATTGTGTAAACTTCTGCGGTAAAAACTCGATGCTGTGATAGTTTTTATAGATACGCTCCTAAAAGATAAAAATAGAATAATAGATTAAATCAGAACCAATACAGAAAAAAAAGGAAAAGAAAAAGAAAAAAAGAAGAAAAAAAAGGAAAATTTAGAATAAAAAAGACGTGCGTGCGCAATATTTAGTTTAATAAGGATTCAATAAAAGGATTCAATAAAAAGTTCTGAGTACCAATGTTAAATATTATATTAAAAAAGGGGGTGAGGGAAGAAGAAAAGAAAAATGGAGAGGGAGAGAGACAGAAAAGAGCAGAAGAAAAAGAGAAAAGGGAAAAAGGAAAGAGAAAGAGACAAAGAAAAAAAAGAGATAGAGAAAAATTCGAATTAAATATTACTTTCAAAAAATCCAATATAAAATAGAATAAAAATTTAAAACCAATTAAATAAAAAGGCAATTATAAAATAATATAATAATCGTTACAATAAATGTGAATAATTATTTACAATAAATTAAAAAATAAAAAATGCGTACACAAATGTAATATAAAACTAAAATAAAAAATGTCTTTAAATAATTTTTTTCTCAAAACTTGATTACATTGGTAATTTAATTCTCTTATTAAATTTAATTAATTGATTTTAGTTAAGAAAATTTAGTCATCAATAAATGATTCTCATTTTAAAACTTTTTGATATTTAACAGGTCCAATTAAAAATACAAATTAAAGAAAATGAAAAATCCAGTAAATACTAATTTAAAAAAAATCGGATTAAAACAAGAGCATTCATTTATTAATTATCTGAATAATATATAATTAATATATAATAATTATATTTTATATATAAAGAATAAAATTTTATATATTATATTAGTCTACTATTTGTGGATTCAAAAATATTGTTCACAAATATGAAAAATTAATAGTTATTAAAAGTATGAAGTTCGCTACTCACTGTGAGATTCTTTTTCTTAGTATAGCTGGCCCAGCCCTGAGGTTCCAAAACGAGGACTCCTCCAGGACGTAATTGCGCGTGCATACGCTTGAAAGTTTGTTTTAATCCAGCATCGCCAAAATTCAAATGAATCCATTTGGTGATAGAAAGACATAGAATTGTGTCGAATTGCGGCTGTTCCGCACACAGAAGTGAGTCATCTTCGAGCACATAATTACCCTGAAACCATATCATATACATCTGTGAATATTATGCATAAATAACAAAGATCATATATAAAAAGTATTTATAAAATAAGGAGGCAATTTAGATTATAAAACATTTAAAAATGTTAAAATTTCTTCAATCTTTTAATGATTTTTGTTGTTTGTTTACTGAGGAATTATAAGATGCTTTTATATACTAATAATATAATTTAACTATATAAAATCATAAAGTGATGTATTATATAAATTTTCTCAATATTTTACGTTTTCCTAATTTTTTATTACACACATGTGCGCGCATACAAATAGATGTACTTGTATATGTGTATATATTTTTGTGTTAGTATACTTCGTGAAATATTTAGAAAATTTGTATATTACATCATTCATTTTATACTTGGATATGACTATATTATATAAAAATGTTTCATGTATGAATTTCTTTCAATCTACAGAATTAATCTTTGTTATTAATATTTAAAAAATTAAAAAACTAATAACATCCATCAATATATCTATGATAAAAACATATTTTAATTCTTTCAATTTTTTTTAAATTTTAATCTATAGAGAAAAAAAAAAGAAACAAATAGAGAGAGAGAGAGAGAAGAAAGAAAGGATGAAAAAAAAAGAGAGAAACATTTTGTTAAATCTTTTAAATTAAACATAGAGAAAGTTTTCAGCTCTTCAAAAAACTTGAAAATTATTGATATAAGAATCCAATCTATATGCAATAACATAATACATATATATGTGAATATACACTTTACCTGCACAAAAGTGACATTGTAAGGAAATCCTTTATGTTGCTTATTCTTCGTAAATCCTGGAATATCCACAGGTCCATAACTAATTGGCATTGACATAGGAAAAAAACTGGCATCCGAAGAATCCCTTTTATCATTATCTTCATTACTAGCGGGACTTTGGACACAATTAACATAGTGTTTCACATTCTTCCGAGCGATATTTATTAAAGTTCTATCAATATCAATCCCTGTAACACTTTTGGCACCAAAATCTCTGGCAACTGACAATGTAATGTGACCAATATTGCATCCAATGTCCAAAATATCTTTCCGCAAGAATAATTCCTTTCGCTGTGCAAACACTTTCAACCTAGGATCTACTTCATGATGAGGATTTCTATATCCGTAATATCTATTGTAATTTCCATATTGATATCTAGCATCTTTGGGCCTAAAATTGGGCATTGCATGTTGCTGTTTCTTTTTCTTGTCCTGACTTGGCCTATGTTGTGGCCTGAGCTTCCAAGCACCAGGCTGCGGAATTACTGGACTCACTATTTTATCCTTTGTGTCAATTTTTCTCAATCTTTTATCCTTTACTTCCTCTAAACCTTTTAATCGTAACCTATTTTTGTCTTTCTGAGGACTCTCTGTCTTATTTTCCTTCAGTAAACTTTCATCTTGCGCATTTTGAGCTTCCTCTAAACTAATTCCTTCATTAGAAAGTCTTTCTGTTGATGTTTCAACTGTTGCACTGTTTTCCTCAATTTCTCTCAATTTGGCTTCACTAGATTCCATCTATTTTTGTATATCCAAAAAATACATAATTTATATAAACATCTAATATACTTATTAGAATTTAATATATAAAAAATTTTTAAACGCTGAATTATTACAAGAATTCTAGAATATTCAAGAAATTTTAGTTAATTTTAAAAATTTTGGATATTTTCTAACATTTTTTTTAAAGATGTTAAATTTCAAAAATTAAAGGAAAATATATTTTAAGCATATTAAAAGTTTTTATATACCATAAATTACAATCCAAAATATATTACCATTTTTATAAACAAATCAAATAAATAGATATGAGAGAGAGAGAGAGAGAGAAAATAAAAAGTACTATGTCTATAAAACAATGTAAATAAACATGGAATGCCACAACTTACCATCTTTGCTTCATCCTTTCCAGATCCAGAAGAAGCTCTCTTTCTCTTTCTATTTCTTCGTTTAGAATTTCTCTTTGTTGGGGATATTAATTGTTTCTCGTATTCTTCATTGTCATTACAATTTGTCAAATTCAAAGGATCACAAATATTTGGTGGAATAATCACTTCAATAATCTCTTTTTTATGCTTTGGAGTAGGAAGTGGACTTGATTTTGGGGTTACTGCATTCATGGCTCGATTTATTTCTTCATCTTGCATGCTATTTAAATTTAAAGGATCACAAATGTTGCCTCCGAGTAAGAATTTCGTGGGAGGTATAATCGCACCTTCCTTCTTTCTACGTTTATAAGGTGGAAAAAACTTTCCATTGCTGCTAAAGCTGCTTTGAGGTCGTTTCCTATTACTGAATTTGAAGTGACGACTGTCATCATGCTTGTTGTGCTTTTTGTGCGAAGTATTAAAAGGTTTTCTAGATTTTTCGTTCTCTTTCTTGTTGTTTTGACCCAATTTTGGAGGACGATCTAATTGTACAGAGGACATTTTGCTGAAAAATTGAAAAAATAGAAATAAAAAAAATGTTAAAATTGATTATGATGTAAAGATGTGAAAAAGATAATAAAAACGTGTCCCATTAATATGTGATAAGAAAAATACTCTATGTAGTAAAATAAAAAGAAACAATGTAGAGAGAAAGATTGACTAATTCGAGAAAAAGAGAACGAAAAATAAAAAAATTACAATTATGATGTAAAATTAATCTTGTAATTATTATATTTAAAATATGATATAATGCATATTATAAATTGCATTTACAAATACATTATCATAAATATAAATTTAGTAATTTAATTATTAAATATTTTTGTTACAGATTTTATATAATAATTATTTATTATA
>JBCEZX010000118.1:96949-111934 GCA_039654345.1 Cataglyphis cursor
TTGGTTTAAGTTTCGTTTTTTGTTTTTTTTAAATATCGTTTTGTGTTTGCTTTTATTTTCAATTGTGTGTGTGTGTGTGTGTGTGTGTGTGTTTGTGTGTGTGTGTGTTTGTTTGTGTGTGTGTGTGTGTGTGTGTGTTATATTGGGCAACAATTTTATTTTTACTTTTAGAATGAAGCATGGGGTAGTTTTTGGTTTCGCATTTTCGAATTATTCGTTACCTCTCCAACGGTGAAGAGAACTACTCCTGTACCTCCAAACGCACCCATAAAACCGAGAAAATCTTTCTTTAAAGTAGGATTAAAACCTAAAAAGCTTCGCTTCACAGATAAGGAAAAGGATGAAATAGATGGCGAAAACCGTTCTCAGAAAAGCGCAGATTATTCAATAAAAGTGCTTGATCACAAAGCAGCATTTTCGAAAGAAAAGGGCGAATTGAAAGAAAAATCAAGTAGAGAAAATTTGAGCGCTATGTTGCGAAATATACGACTTGAAACAGATGATAAAGAGAATAAGCAATATGAAAATGAACGATATGAAAGAAAAGTGAGAGACGGTCGTTATTCTGTAATAAAAGAACGTGGAAAATATCGCAATAATTGTACGCAATCCTTGAAACTAAACTGTAATACGAAAGATAAATTTGTACACTTTCGTATATAAGTTACTGGAATATTGATTGTTGTAATTAATAAGTCAGTATAATAATGGTAATTAATACAGTATATTAATTAATTAATAATTTTAATAAGTTTATTGAATATTAAAAAATTATTAAATCAGTATGATAATATTTCAATCAGTATATATTAATAATTATTTATAATTATCAATATGATTGTGATTATTAAATTAGTATATGAATATATAATTAATACATAAATAGATTAATTAAATGTTCGTAAATATCGTTAGATTAGAATATGAGAATAATTATTGATATGTGTATATGATTAATATATTATTGATTAATAATTTAATTAAATCAGTAAATGATGATTACTAATAACAATGTGAAGAAGTGTAAAATGTAAGAAAAAGCTATGAAATATGTCAAAACGTATATGTAATATACTTTTTCGTGGGAAAATATAATAGTTGTTGTTATTTAAAATATAAGCAAAAGCTTATTGTAATAATAATAATAATAATAATATTAATAATAATAATAATAATTAATAATTATACGTAACTAATTATTTAATTATTAATTATAAATACTTTTGTGTTATATACATATATTTTATTAAGAATACTATTCTACTTTTTATTTACATACAACGGATAGACATTTAATATTTCTATCCGTTGTATGTAAATAAAAAGTATTATAAAGGTATTATAAAGGTATTTTTATTCTTACTCGTATACATACGCAACATTCAGAGAGTAAGCAGGATATACTTAAGATAGAAGGGATGGAAACATATTTTATTAAAGCTGTACGAATACAATACATACATATATAACATACATATATATATATATATATATATATATATATATATATTCATAATTTTTCATAATCTTTATTAATTTAAAATTGATTTATTCTAAAAAAATTCTTTTTGAAAATTATTGTCGCAATAATAGAGCTTTATTTTAACGATTAATGATATGAATGTCGATAAATTATTTATCGAAGAAGTTTGTAATAAGAAATGTAGAAGACAGGGGGCGACACTTAAACAGATATTGCATAAGTCGTGTTTCAAAATTCATTGCCAGCACTGGGAATCTATAATTCACATAACATTCTAGATTTCCACTGGCAGTGAATTTTGGAACACGGCCATATTATAATTCATAATCACAATTAGTGCACACTCATTGTGATTCAGCTTCACCCGGTTGATATTGAAAAAATGATATGGAAAACTTTACTATTCTTACATTATGCAGAAATTGAGCGAGAGCAGCGCACTTGTAGCAACTCGCTAATAAATACATATAATAAAGGAGGTGACGCATGATTTCGTATAGTAGCAGTCGACTCACAATTACAAGATCCAACTCTTACAATAACATCGGCGATACATTATGATACTGTGTTCCAATTGAGACAAATATTAATAAAAAAGAAGAAATTATACATATCTCAAATAACTAAACTAAATAACTTAAAATTAATTAAATATTTATATTCACGTATAATATTTCACTCGTTAAATTAAAATATATAAAATTTTTAGTGTAAAGAATTAAAAATTTAAAGAAATAAAAATTGAAAATAGAAAAAAATAGAGTTTAAAGAAAGAAAAAAAAAGCTTTAAAGAGAAAAAAAAAATTTTTTTTGAATGAAAAAAAATTTTTTATTTACTATTTAATTATTTACTTACTTTATAGAGAGATTACTTGGCAAAACAATTATTTACTTTCTTAAATATTTATACTAATATTTTAACACGGATATTGATGGAAAATATTATAATTTGAAAAATCTGTAAAACTATAACCTGTAATAAAACTATAATCTTAAAATTTTTTTAAAAACTTTTTTTGTATAATAAGTATCTCCTCACAAGCTTTTTGTTTACAATTGAAACAAAATAATAAATATGAAATTACATGTAGATTAAAGCAATATTTTTTAGAGCACGTATACATATGCTACTAAAAATTTTTTCGGAGCAAGCACTATATATTAAGAAATAGCATTTTAAAAAAATATTTGCAACTGAAAAATGTAATACTCTTTTTACGCACATACAATATATCGGTTCATCGTACAACAGAGAGCCGCTGCATCCGCTGACGTCATGGTGACCCGTCGGGACCCCAGCAAACCCCGGCAACGATATTAACATAACGATTTACAATTGCTTATATGCGCGCACAATCGGTTGGTTTCCGCTCATTGACTTTCTTTTCATGTATCCATTTCACGCGTTTTAATAATTCGCTATTAAGGTCGTCTTAAAACAAAATATACAGAGATGCGAGTAAATTATAAACTAATAATCAAATAATTGTATATAAAACGCGATACATTTTCATAATTTGTTTCATAAAATGTTCTCAAAATTTTCAAAATTTCTAAAAAAATTTCTAAAAATTTTATTATAAATTTCTAAAATATATAAAGTTTTCTTGAAAATTTGGAAACTTTTAAAAATGTTACGATTCTTTTTAAACAATTAACATATACCTTTACTAATTTTACAGTTCCTGAAATAAATAAAAATCTTGGAATTTTTTAAATTTAAAAAATTTTTTTTAAATTTGGAGGATACTTTTTAAGATTCTTAAAATTTCTAAGAAATCTTAACATTTCTCATAAGATTTTAGAAGTTTTAAAATTTTTAATATTTATAATAATTGTAAAATTCCTTCAGATCTATCTAGCAATTTTTATATTCGTCAATTTGTATATTCTTAAAATCTTTGAAATAAAAATAAAATATTTATGAATTTTAAAATGTTTTAATATCATAAACCTTATTATGATTTTATGATTTTTAATTTCTTATATCTTAAAGTTTCTATGTTTGATAAAACGAGCTTTAAGAAAATGGCTTTTTATTCTGAGAAATGCAAAAGAAGGAAATATGTTACTAAATTTTTTTCGAATACATATATTTTATTTTCTTAGAATTATGATGCTCAAAACATATGTAAAATGTTATTGAAAAACGTTACTTCAGACATCAAATAACAATATATGTAATGACCTAACAATTTATGAAGTGACGAAGATTAATAAAGTGACAAAAAGATATATTTAGCACTCAAAAATTTTTATTTATAATTAATAAAATTTTTTATTTTTAAATCTTGGAGCACCAATTTAAAGTCTTTCTCTCTTGAAATTTCGCAGAAAAACAAAAAATTACATATAATAATCTAAGGCATACATAAGGGCTACGCCCGTTTATAAAAGCAATGGCCAAACGATATAGGAAGATCTACTTTTTTACTATTTTACTCTTTCTCTCTTTTTGCCATCGATCCTCTATCCTACGACACTCCCATGTTTGTGAACAACCTACGCTCCCACCGTCATATAGTTTTTCCAAACTGCCATATTGCCATAGTCAACTCTCTAAAGGGATCGAAACCGCTATAATTTTTATTAATTTCAATTTTCTGTGTTTGTATCACATAAAAATAATCTTTCGAAAATTTATAAATATAAATGTTATTTTTGCATTCTAAAAGTACAGAAATCTGAAATCTAAAATTCAAAAAGTGGTTGGAATTATTTTTGTATGAATCAAATCTAGCTTTTAAAGAAGAAATTAATATGGATTAACTGAAAAAAAAACATACATGTAGCATATCACCAGACACGGGACAACAATTCAAATGGAAAAATCCTGAACCATCTTTTTATCTAAGCTTTTTTTTCATTGTTATACGATTGTTAAAGTTAGCTAATCAGCGCCTATATGTTTTGTATAACAACGAAAAGAAAGCTCAGATCAAAAAATGGTTAAGAACTTTTCGATTTGGATTGTTGTTCTGTCTCTAACGGTATGCCCCATGTATGTTTTTTCAATTACACCTCATACATCAAGATGAAAAAATATTTTCAGCAATAATTAATTTAAAGATTTTGATTATAAAACATTAATGTAATGATCGATCGATTATTTGAAATAATGAGAGAATTGCGAGATTCCGGCCGTAAAATTTCACAATTTTACATTTGCCTAGCAACACGATTTGAAATCGAGTCACGGGAGCGAATGATAACGAGAACGCGCGTACCCGGGTGAGCATATATATCTCGGGTTATCTGCTTTTTTTGGTGACAGTAGAGAGGACCGAAGGAACGCGCGGAAAATGTTATGTTAACTACGCGAGAGATTACGGGAGATTTGCGGTTGGACCACAGGTCATCGGGCGAGAGATAGATTCACGATTAATCGAATTGACTACTTTTCAAATACTGTTCATTCAAAATAATATACGCTTCATAATAAGAATTATTATAAATATTATTATGAATATCATTATAAGAAAACATATACTATTATTATACTATTATAAAAACATCAAATTGCTATACAGACAAGTAATATACCACAAAAAATTATTTATGTTCTATAAGATAAATATGTCGTTTTTATGTGTTCGCGCACACATAGAAATAATTTTATGTAAAACTTTTATTAAAAAACTTGTTTTTTACGGGAATACATAACACACTTCTATATGTATATATCGTGTGTGTGTGTGTGTGTGTGTGTGTGTGTACAAAGAAAAAGATTATGAAAATAAATTACTCCTTTTAATATAAATTCTATTTTATTGCTATAACAAATGTGGCGGTCAATGCCATCATCTGTATGCTATTAATTGAGACGTCTGGTATATTTTCGTCATGGCCTACTAATATACTTTATAAAATCTCGGCTTGAATCATTCCTCTAGGCCTCGATAAAACAGAATAAGTATACTACTATAATATTCCAAAAAATGATTAACAATTGTCTCGCTTATTTTAAGACAGTATAACGTTAATAGTAAGATAAATAATAAGTGATAGCTAATTAAATAAATAATAAATTGACAATGTAGCATATAGCTCACTTAAAGTTTCTAGACATATGTAAATTCGATTCTATCGTATACATACTTGGAATCGCTCTTTATGTATCTTTCATGCGCCTGCACACACAAAAATAATTCTCTTGTGTATAATGTAACAAACTCGAATTTGCGCACGCAATAAATAAATTTGCAATAAATAAAATTTTCCAGTCTCTCATTTCGGTCAAAAAAAAAAAAAAAAAAAAAAAAAAAAGTTATCTTTTTCTCTTCACATTGAAAGGAGAAAGATAAACTCTGTAATTCTGAACTAGTGCAGCCAGTTTAACTGATTTGTCAATTCGCCTATAAAAAACAGACCCAATATGTCATTAAGATAACATTTTATCAATTTAATGATTTTATATCTAAAATATTAAGAATCGAAAAGGTGCGACAACAAAAAAGCTGATAATTTCCCTCAAAACATAAAAATTTGTTTAAGAAGAATCGATTTCCAATTGATCAGAAAATCTATCATTAACATTAATATCAGATGTATGTGAGTATGTGAATTGTTGAAATATCCAACATACATAATTAATTTTATCATAATCGTATATATAAATGTCTCAAATATTATTTCTGCCAAAATCTATTCATTTCAGTCTTACGTCCTGATAATTTATCGACGAGGTTTTAAAATAGTCTCTAGACATGATGTGACAATAGTTGAAGATTACGGAATCATGCGCACTTCCATATATTCATGAACATCGTCGCACGCATAGAAAAAATGCATTTGCATGTGAACGACTATGGGTCTTTAGGTCAGTAAATATCTGATTTTATTCACTGTATAATTAATTTTAAACTCGAAGTGTATTTTTTCTGTATAATTTTAAAAAATTCCGTTACGTATGTGTATATATATATATATATATATATAGTCCCGAAATTTGCGTATCAAATTACTATAGCAGAAAAATTCTCGAAAAATTAAGTAATAATAAAAGTATATGATTGTTCATTCAAAGCAATAGTTTATGAGGTACAATAATTTGAAGTTGGCCAGTCTATGATGTTTAAGTAATCTCCTGTTTATTATTATTAATTATAAAACGTGTTTGTGTTAGTTTGTGTTAGAGACGCACGTATAATTCAAAAATAAGTAAATACTTTTATATTTAATTTTTCGAGAAATTTTCTGATATGACATTTCGTATTTTATATTTTGTTCAATTCGCTTATATTTACAAAAACTTCGCAATATGCGAGCCATTAAATCTTTTTATTCCTTTCCAAAATAAAATACTTGAGCTATATAGTATTAAACTAAATTACGTAAGCGAAAAGATATATTTCTTTCACATTAGCGAAATATTTGATTGTTGAATATAAAACTTAATGTCACTTAAAGATTATATCATATATTTTTATGAAATTTTACTTTTTATATTACAACTTTTTACATATTATAATATCATCAAGATAAGACTTGATAAAATTTCATCGAAGAGAGAATATTTAAAAGAAAGATAAAATAAAATAAAAATAGAAAAATACAACAAACTGCGTGCATGTGTGAGTGTGTGTGTGCACGAGTATGAGAAAGATTTAAAATAATATAAAAAATACAACTATAATAGATAAAGAAATAAAATATAATAAAATATAATAAAAAAGATATAAAATGTAAAAAAATTATTTTTTTTTTTTGTAATTATATATATATCCAATATTTTCTCTATATCGAATTATTTTGCTATACCGTTATCAAGAGAACCTCTGGCCCTATTTCGTAAGAATGAATGAAGTGCCGTCTCGATAAAATTTTTTGGATTTGGGCCATAGAACAAAAACATTATAGGGTCATCGGGGTCTCGACGCCGATAAGATTATTGACGTCGAATGGTTATAAGTGCATCGGTTATGTAAAACGATACGATGAGACCAAAATGAATTCTCGGATGATCAAATGATATATTAATATGGCAATTAAGCCTATTAAGAATTAACATAAGAATTATTTCAAGATGCAAAATCTAAGATTTATCTTTTATTTTGACTATTTATTCGCGTTTATTGGTCATGTGATCGAAAGTCAGTGATTGATCATTGGCTGATACTGCACTATCAAAAAGCGAACTGAACTTCGAGCTGAATTCCAATTAATAACTTCAACCTTTGGTCATTTCGTTCTTGTTATTAAAATCCAAGTACAATCTCAATTTTCAATGTAAAATTTGAAATAAATTATAGTAATAATTGAAGCCATATGGCGAGAGATTACAGGTATAAACCATATCGCGTGTGCGTGCATATTTAATTATTGGAATACGCATAGCAATCCTGCAAAAAAGTGTGTACTGGTTAAGGGGCGTGACGAAGTGGGCCAAGTATACATACAAATCGTGATTGAATGCAAACAGAACAGCTATATTAGAAATTAACAATACACACATATACACACATATTCTGTCCCTCTCTTTTTTTTCTTTCATATATAATATATATTTATAATTTAGTCTCTTAAATAGTTCTTCTCCCCAAAAACAAAGTTACTTAGGAAAGAAAAAAATATAAAAATTGTTCGGCACCCGCTTTGTTTCGTATAAATAAGATTCAAGTTATAGCAGATTTCAATGAAACTAAAAATACCCAAAAAAATTGTTCTTTAATGGCGCATGTAAATCTTACTTTTATTATGTGTAGCTATAAAGTTAAAGAAAAGTAAATTTTTAAGAAAAAAACGGAAACATATTAAGTATGTCACAATCTTGTACAAGCAAGATTTTTTGTATTAAATTATATAAAAGAAAAACTGTTTAAAAAGAATGTCATGCTACAAATAGTTTTGTAAATTATCAAAGTTGATTTCTATTGTATTATATACAATTTACTATATATATATATATATATATATATATATATATATATATATATATATACATATATAATAAATAGAGTAATTAATGGAAAAAAGATGGCAGGTTGTGGAAAAGATTAAAAAAATAATTCCTGCTCTTTATACTCCTTATCAGACAGCTTTTATATAAAAATAATTATCTAAACAATCATAACGCATCAAAAAAAAATATAAAAAATTGATAGTTTGATGCTCATTTAACAATATAATGTACAATTAATAGTTTTTATTTTTAATAATCTGAATTCTTTAATTATATATAATTCTTAAATTCTTTTAATTATAAATGATAGAATTGTTATAACATTTTTCATTAAAAGACCTCTTACGTTTGCATATTTAATTGGAATATCTAGTGTATGTATCGCTAACGTCGTAAACTGTCGCGACTTGGATTCTTTGAGCGCGTGTGCATGATGGCACGTTAAATGCAGTCATTGCCCTAACCGAACCGAACCGAACCGAACCGAACCTAACCGAATCGAACGGACCGGCCGATCGGCCGATCGGGCCGGCCGGTCTGCGGGTCTGCCGCCACCTGCGCTTTACGCCATTCACGGTCAGCCAATCCCTGTGTCGCCGAAACCGCGTGAAACCATCGCTCTTCTCCGTACTTCTCCTTACCGTTCTCATACCATATCAACGCAGCAGGCCTGGCCGCCTGGATAGGCGATAGACCAGACACCGCACGTCGCGCGCGTCTCGGCCTCGGCGGCTTCTGAACCTGAACTCAACTAACACAACACTCAACTCAACGTGTGTTTGTGCTCCCGCGCGCGTACGCACTTCCCCTACATACATACATACATACATACATACATATACATAGCGGCGTGATGGAAGTGCGCAATGTGCTTCGCTCCGGTCGCCCGACACGATAGTGGGAAGTGGGAGAGTGGAGACGTGGAGAGTAGTGAGGTGAGTGAGGTGAGTGCGGAGTGCGGAGTGTGGTGTGCGGTGTGCGGTGGTAACGGAAGGCGCGGTACGCGGTAGTGAGATAGAATGAGGTAGCATTTGCGACGGCGCACTGCTACAGGAACATGGAGGAAGGAGGAAGGAGGAAGGAGAAAGAGAAAGAGAAGAAGAAGAAGGAGAAGTTGATGGTACGTTGCCAGCCGGTCGACGCGCAACGCGGCCGCTTACGGCTCAGTTCGCTTCGATCGGTCAAAGTGTGTTCATGTTGTTTGTGTATGTAGTTCGTTCTTTCCTTTCGTTTTGCGTTTGCTCTTGTGTCTTTATTCGCGGCGTAGCATTGAATTGAAAAAAGAATAGGAAAGAAAGATCGATAATACGTTTCGTTCGTAGAGGGACGATTCTTCGCGATTAAAGAGACGCGATATTTGTAGACACACATACACATCTTCTCTTTACGCGTTTCTACAGATTTAAACTGATCGTCCGGTGCCAAGGCCTTTATCTCCTCTCCTCTCGTTCTTCGTTGCTGCTCCTACCTTCTCTACTCGCTCCTCTCTCCTCCGTCCTCCCTTCTCTCTTCTCTCTTCTCTCTTCTCTCTTCTCTCTTCTCGCTATCTTTCCATTCTACCACCTCTTCCTTTTCCTCGATATCGGCTGCTACACGCTTCCGGCTGACAGTGCGCTTTTTAGGCCTGCGCGCGCGACTCACGCGATGGACATCGCAGTCCCTTCCCTCTTTTCCCCCTCTTATAAAGGCGATTCTCTCGATGAACCACACATCTCCCCGACGAGCGAAGAGGGTGGAGTCCGTCACGGACGTTTCATACGAGATCGTGAGGCGTTTACGATAACATGATACTACGACGACGACGACGACGACGACGATGACGACGACAATGACGATGACGATGATGACGAGGACGAGAACGTGAAGAGTACCTCGGATTCTACACGCTAAAGGACAGGCGCCATGTCGTCGTTTTCTTCCTCAAGCGACCGAACGACCGAGCAACCGACCGACCGACCGACCGACCGACAGACCGATCGATCGATCTTCTTTAGCGGCGCAATGTGCGCGCAGCTGGCTGGTATAAACATCTCGACATCAAGTAAGTGAAGATCGAGCTGAACCGAAATCCAGATGCCTAAATAATTTCCTAAAATATCTTATCACATATGAAAATATATATCATCTCTATCCCATCATGTGTAGAAATATCCCGCATTATATATATCTTTTCTATCTTGAACTTTTACTATTTATGATTTTAAAATCTGTATTAATTATTTTTTTTTTTTTTTTAATAATTGAATAATTTCGGTTTTTCTTAAGATTCCTATCGTAGAAATATTTTATACATTACACAAAATTTTCTCGATCGCGCTTACGCATTTACGATTACACTAAAAATATTACGTTTTCCACAATTTTGTTTATGATCAAATTAAATTTGTAACTCTTGCTAAGTATTTTCTGTTAATTAATCTTCTCGAGAATAATTTTTTTTAATCGTGAAAAAATATTTTTTATCCGTTGATGCGGAAACTTTCTACATACATATTCTACCACTTTTTTGATCTTATTCTTCATGATACAGTTTCTCAAGTTTTATTTTTTTTTTAATATTTTTTTTAAGTAAATATCTTTTGTTTTTGATAAGTTTTCAATTAAATTTAGCTCTTCCACATAAGTGTCTCTGTAAAAATATTTTTGCGTATTTCTCCGTGTGACGCAGAATGTATATCTATATATATATATTTGTCGCAAGCTCTTGATAAACTTAGCCTTTTTACGAAAAGTCTAGGCTTTTTATAAAACGCCGGGCTTCCGAAAATTTTATAAAAAGTCTTTTTGTAGAAAGGCTGTAAAATAGATATTTTATACACATGTACATACACACACACAATTTTTTTTATATCTTAATATTTTATTATATGATATAATTTTTCAATTCTGCTAATTGTTTTTTCTTTTATAGTAAATTATTTCTCGTTTCTTTTTTTAATATCTTGCTGTGTAAATAATTTGCGCAGTGTAAAAATTTTTCAAATATTGTTTCTTAAATTATCGAAAGTAGATTATTGTATGTATAACTTTTGATCCGCCTTTTGCATATCACAAACGACGAAAAATTAACATGTCTGAAAATTGCTTTTGAAATATTTATACTTTATACTTACCGGGACACGAAAAAATTTTATTCTATTTATTCTATATATATATATATATATTCTATATATATAAAATATTTAATAATTGGTTCCAATTTATTTTTACGATACATTTTAATTGAATGTAATTTTAATCATAATCATTTAATCTCATTTATACTATATTTCTTTTTGATATAAAATATAAAATATAAAAATTCGAAATGTAACAGGTTATAAAATTTTAACGTATACATTTTTAGCGTAATACAAATCGATATTAAATATTTTATTTAGATATTTCTAAATAACGTTTCTAACATTGCAATATTAATTAAATTAATTTAATTTTTTTTGAACATAATTTAATGTTTTGTTATTATATAATTAGAATAATTTTGTTATCATTTAATTATACCATTTATTTATTATATAATGCTTTTTATATTTATCTATTGTAAAATAATAAAATGTAAAGTGTAATCATATTTTGCAAAGTCAATATTCTTAATATAATGTTGATCTAGTATAATTTATTTATTTATGCTATTACAATGCGGTTTTATAATGATGTACATATTTGTCTTATTATTTTATAGAATTATTTTATATAAGAATGTAAAGTATATGCAATAATTTAAAAAAATAAGTATTTTTAGCATGAATGCCGGTTCGAAATGTATAACTCACTATCAATTACGTAATGACGAGATAACGCGGTCGCCACGCGGTTTTAACATGGTTCTCTAAAGGAAATCAAAGAGATAGATATCAGACTAGGTCAGATGTACGAAAAATAAGTTGATAGCTGTACTGAATTTGCATTATTTTGTATTAAATTATATTTAATTTTTCAAAAAGTTTTGAAAAATTTATGTATTTATGTATTTAAGAAAAAGTTAGAAAAAAATATGCTACTACAAAATATTCACTTAAAATTTATATTTTCGCGAATATAAAAAATATATGTACAATTTCGCAATACTAATTTTGTTGGAGATTTGTCGACATTTATTTATTATTTTAGTTTACTACCCATTTCTTCCTATATAATATATAAAAATGTAAAAATGTAATTCAATTTTTTTTTGTCTTCGTATAATAATATCTAATCTATAATAATTTATAAAGTATACTTTCTTTGATTTGCCATTTTTCTTTAAATAAAATTTCATTTTTTTTTTTTTTTTAATTCGCCATTTATCTCGATTTGGATAGCACAAAAATGCAGAGTGTGTGTGTGTGTAATCGAAAATAGAATATCTTTCAATCTCCTTTGTTGAAACCTTCCGCATTGAACGAATTTTATTGGGATAAACGACACACCCAGTAGTGGCGTTATGTTTAATTATATTAACCACGCTACACACCAGTATTCCCTGAGTCATTCCTATGACATATACTTATTTTGCTGTATCACTCTAATTCGTTAGTCTTTTACGAGCATTTTTACATTATTATGTTTCTCAATGCACTTTTAAACCATATTCGCGCGAGCATTTTTTGTAAATTAATTATAGATAATATATACAATATGACTGAATTATTAGATAATAATAAATAATAATGGTAACTAATTATTTTCACAATGGAATTTCCAATATTTAATATTTATCTCTCGTGCATGATCTTCGTTATAGCAGATTAAAAAAATAAGATATAATTTGACTAACTAAACTTAGACTAACTGACTAAATTAACTAAACTAATAGATTAACTATCTAAACTAACTTGACTAAACTAATAATTAATTAGATTCACTCTATTATTTAATTAAATTATAATTATGTATTATTAATCATGAAAATAAAATTTTGAAAGCATGATTTTGTATGATAAATTGTATATGATACTATACTATTATATAACTATATAATTTATCATGTATATATAACTAAATTTTTCTATATATAAGGTGTACCATAAAAACCTGATCAACGCTTAGAATAGATTCCTGAGATTATTTTAAGATGATTTTTTTCTCGGCAAAAATATCGAGGTATTAATAATTTCCATGTTACAAGCGATTTAAAAGAGAGGGCAGTAAACTAAACTTTATAGAGAGTTAAAACTACATTCTTCAGTTAATTTCAGATAGGATTTACTTTAATAGAGAGAAAGCATTTTAATTTAAGGCTTAGTTACAAAAATATATAATGGAAAAAAATAGAAACTTGCAAAGAATAATGATCTTTCTCGACATTTTTGCTGAGGAAAAATCATCTCGTAGATTAAAATGATCTCAAATATTTACCCTTAAGCGTTGATCCCGTCTTTACGATTCACCCTGTATATAAATAATTTTTATTTTAAAAACAAAAAAAATAGTTTTATGTGTGTATGCATATGTAAAAAAATCTTTCTCACTCTTCCTTTTTCTTCTTTTTTCTTTTTCTTTCTCAGATATAAATAGATTTTTTAAAATCCCGATTAATTATATATAATCATAAATTAAATAAATATAATTTTTCTAGTTTCAACAAAATATCATTTAGATGAGATATTAGCATTCATCGCATATAAATTTTATTACATTTCCGCTATACTGATATCATATTTATTTATAAGCTGAAAAACAATTTTTAATACGGAAAATTAAAGTCACCCTTTTATCTCATCGAGATAGATGAATAATTAATTCCCCCATGAGCAAAGAGCAGTATGTACCAGCTTTCCCCTTTTTAAAATTATAATTTAATCGTATAATTATTAAAATATTGATTTTTTACGTTAAAAAACCTTTCAGCAAATACATATAATTTAATTAGAGCCATCTCTTGATTTAATTTTTGTTTCATTAATGTGTGCAGGCAAATGTTACATCAAATGTTTGACAAATATAAAATAAAATATATAAGATAAAAAATAAATAACATGTAACATTAAATTTTAATAAAAATATATAATATGATTTTGGGATTTTTCTTAACCATCATTTAACGTATATGTGATATATGTAAGGAATACCTGCGTATGACATATTCGACTTGAAAATGGCTAACTTCATATGTAAATCTATATATGGCTTCTAATGTAACTTGTTGGAGCGCGAACGAGTGGTAACATGCTCTTATCCTGCGCTGGATAGACGAGCATTGGCTTGTTTGCTTGAAACGCGTCGGGAGCCACTGCCACGTATGGCGCATGCGCGAGCGCGGATAGTCTGGCGCCAGCAGGTGCGGCTAAATATAGCTTATGCAACGGTATCTTTCCCCGCTTATTCGCTTGACTCCCTCCGCCTTTTTCTGTTTGTCTCTTTCCTTCTGCTGATTGAAAAGAATGTTTAATATACATGTTTAACATATACATGATATAAAAGTATAGTTTATAAAATTTAAACTTTTGGGTTTCGCTGGACATTCAGTTAGTTCATTAGTTTGTTACATATTAACTTATTAGAATAACTAAAATAGTGTTACTTGTCGCCAACCTAACCTGATTTTATAACCTAATCTAACCTCAATGAAAAATATCATAGATCTATTTGGCACTGTATTAATTAATTATATATATATATA
>JBCEZX010000118.1:116810-126900 GCA_039654345.1 Cataglyphis cursor
TATATATATATCAAATTTTGGATCCATTTAATACATTATACATGGATGTCTCTCTTATATGATAGAATTACAAAAACAATCATACAAATAGAAAAGATGAAATTTGATTTTATAGAATTTTACCTCATAAAAGGATAGATCCATAAAATAGCAAGAAATCCAATAAAACTAGGATGCCTCATGTGTCTCATGTATCTGCGCAACTCCCTGGATTTTGTATCCAATGGACTATTCTTTCCAGATACTCTGTACCAAACCTGCTTAAGTCCACATAGTTCTGCAATGTCCATCATGATACATCCACTATAAATAACGCACCAAAAAAATATATGGAGGCCTGAAAATAGTATCCAAATTGTATCATTGGAAGTGTCAATCTTCCAGACTGTTAATGCTGGAGATTGCTGCCACTTATTAATCAAGAAATGAAGACTTGCAGAACTACAGGCATTGTAAATACTTCTGTTGAGATATTCAATGTGTAGTTTAAAGAAAATATGTTTGGTAAAGTCATTGGCCATAATAGAATGTTGAAAAATAAAAATTGCAAGAAGTGACATGTCTATTAGAAGAGACCACAGAGTAGACTGTATTGCGTTATCATCTAGAAAAGAAATAAAATTATATATAAGTTTAATTTTGCAGAAATTATTAATAACAGAAAATAATTTCTAAAAATAACAAATGTGTATTTATACAGGGTGTCCGGAGTCAATCGCATCACCTGTCGTATGCAGATAGAACTGATAAAACCGAGAAGAAAAATCCTTTACCATTTTGTAATTTTCATAATAAATATTGAGAAATTAATTAAAAAAGATCGGCTAATTCGCGCGAGTATTAGGGTGCGGCGAGAAGAGACAATTCAAAAGTGTGCAGTCGCTAGACATACGAAGAAGTTTTGAAAAGGATACTTTGAGTTGTCTCTTCTCGCCGCACGCTTATACTCGCGCGAATTGATCAATCTTTTTTAATTAATTTCTCAATAATTAATACGAAAATCGCAAAATAGTAAAGGACTTTTCTTCTCGATTTTGCCTGCTTTACCTATATACAATGAATGATGCGATTGATTTTCACTCTGTATATACATATGGCGTTTTCGAACGGACGGGTTAATTCAACCCGGATCAATTAATCACTATATTTTACTATGAATTCAAGTCTTTGATTGGCAGAGACAATGCAATGACGTCATTAATCGCTCTCAGAGCGATTAAACTTGCTATATTCGAAAACACCAATACACGCGCGCGCGCGCAAACACTATGTTTATAATAGAATATATATTTTAGTTGTTTTTGTTGTTGTGCAACAATTTATATTAATAATAGAAACAATTCATAAAAAAATATAAAACCTTATATAAGACAAAACTTTACCTGATACTACGCGAAGCCTTTCGTCTTTACTATTGTGACTTGATAAGAAATAGGTCAAATTACATAAAATATAGCAAGTATACACAAAACTTGAGGCGCACATAGTTATACTTAATACATTTAAAATCATTTTGGACGGATATGATATAAATAGGTTATGACGTATAAAGTTTATGTTACAGAAAGTCTATTTATGTTCACTCAATACTTTGCTATAGATTATTTTGTCACGAAAACGTGTAAATTTTTTTGTAAACATAACACACAATTCGTCTATAAAGTAAATGTATACGTCCATTTATGTCAATTTAGGATTTACATGATAAACCCGGACACATATATAAGTATCTAATATCTAGATCTAAACACAAATATATCATATCCAATCCGAAAATGTTCAGCACGATAAGAGTGGCTTCTCTTATTTCATTATTAACTTTTTTATATCATTTTACACGAGAATTATATAGAAGAGCTTGTGTTTCTAGAATGTTTTTCAGTAAAGTAAAAAAAAAAAAGAAAAAGAAGAAGAAAAGAAGACAAATATAACTACGTTCTGATATTCACTGTCACTACTGAATACTGAAAATCTATAGATCGGAACGTCTCTGCACCATGGACGTAAGAAATAACTGGGGAGCTATTACGGTATTCTTGAAACGAGGTGAAAATTACAAAAGTAAACAGATTTACTAGATTTCAAAAATGAAATTGTAGATATTCTAGTAGAATTTCTTTACTTTTGTATTTTTCACTTTGTTTTGTAAGGCCTTCGGGAGACCTATTATGGTTTTCGAAACGATGTGAAAAATACAAAAGTGAGGAAATTCACTAGAATATCTATAATTTCATTTGTTGAAATCTAGTAAATCTGCTCTTTTGTAATTTTCACCTCGTTTCAAGAACCGTAATAGCTCCCCTGGACAGAACATAAAGTACATTTTCTCGATGTGGACATCTTGGTTGTTCAATAATATTTTACGTAATTTTAAAGATCCTTGCACAATGCGAGGCAATAGCGATAGACGATATCCAATAAGAGTTCTGCTTTTTGGAAAAAGCAGAGCTCTCATGCAAGGGCCTTTAAAGGGTGGCCATATTCTGTTTTCTGTTGTGACTAATTCCTGATTGGTGACTACTGCGCATTTAGGTAAGGAAAACATTGGAAAAAAACTCTTTCTTTTTATATTATGCTATGACATGTGGATTATACCTGTGGCAATAGTGAATAGTGAATGTTAGTTCCTAACATAATTCGCTCACTCATTAAGTTTTGATAAAAATACACTCATTCGATTAATTCAATCAATAAAACAAATTAAAATGGTAAGTCTTAACACTCATCTAAAAATTTGTTTTTATCGGACACTCGTAGATAGGTTAGAATAGCAGATCTGTAGAGTGATAATGTAAAATAATTGCAGCCGAAGGGAAAAACAAAAAAATTTATCGACAAGAAGAATTCTGTTACGTTCCATCTTGTCCATCGGTCGCAAAAAGATCCATTAGTAGCAGATGAAACGGCACCGCAAAGAGTTCTCGTGCCAGTTGGTGAAATACACAAGGCAGAAACAGAAAAAAAGACAGTAGACAGTGAAAAACGCAAAGAGGAACAGCAAAAATATGGGATTTACTTTGATGATGACTACAATTATTTACAACATCTTAAAGATGTCAATACATTATCGGTCGAATGGCAACGCATCGACAATACTAATCATATTAAGTGTGACAAAGATGCTCCAAAAATTAACTTACCATCCTCTGTTTTTGCATCAAATGTTGAGGAAAAAGTTGGTATGCTCAATAAAGCAGCACCAGTCTCTGGACCACAATTGGATCTTGATCCAGATGTGGTTGCTGCTATGGATGATGATTTCGATTTTGACGATCCTGAAAATCAGTTAGAAGATAATTTTATTGAAATGGCTAATGCTGGAAGTAGCGATTGTGAGAGTTCCGACAGAGAATATGGTAAATTTTCCTAAATTGAATAGTAATATCTCTTGTGCTTATTTAATGTTTACAATTTTTATATTTTTAGAATATGAATTGAATGAATCGAGAAATGAATATAATGAATCTGATATCTCCTCTGAGGGTAACATGAATTTAGATGACGAGGAGGCAGATGATGTACATAGTTTAAATGGGTCTCAATATACTTTCAAGGAAGAAGAAACAAAATCAAGATTTACAGAATATTCTATAAGTAGTAGTGTGATGAGAAGGAATAAACAACTTACATTGTTGGATGATAAATTTGAACAGGTTTAAATTTTTATCTTTTTCAATATGTTCCAATGTTATTATATATTAATTTTTCTGTCTTAATTTTTATTTTATTTATAATTATATAGATGTATGCTGCATATGATGAAAATGAAATTGGTGCTTTAGATTGTGATGAAATAGAAGGATATGTAGCGCCCGATTCGGATCTTATTTTGCAATATGCTGTTGAGTTTGAAAAAAAACAGAAAGAAGATGTAAGTATAATGTGAGGTTACAATGATAAATGTACTAGCTTTCTTCGTATTTACAGACGGAAAATATTGTGGAACTTATGAAAGATAGAATGAAAATTGTGGAAAGAGAATATCCGAGTTCAGATGATGATGATATAGAAAAACTCGTGGTTGATGCTCGTGAAAAGGATAAATGGGATTGTGAAAGTATTCTCAGCACATATAGTAACATTTATAATCACCCTAAATTAATTCCAGATCCTCCCAAGGTAAAAAAAAAAAAAAAAAAAAAAAAAAAGATATATTATTTTTTTAATTAAACTTATATTAAAACTTTGTATATTTTTAATAGTGTTCAAAAAAGATTGAAATTGATCGAAAAACTGGTGTTCCAAAAAATGTATTAGGCAACACTGGAAAATTAACAGCTGAGGCATTAGCTCAATTTGATGCAACAGATAATACATTAAAAAGTTCGCAATCCATAGCAGAAAGTAGAAAATCCACTTTAAGCATTTTAAGCATAAGACCTAAAGGAGAAACTCCCAATGCTAGGAAAGAAAGAAAAAAATTACTCAAAGAATACAGAAAAGTATGTATATAGTATATTGTGAAACATTCAATGACAAATTTAATTAAGTTTTATTTACATATTATATAATTTTTGTAATTTTAGGAAAGAAGGATAGAACGAAAAGCAAATACGGAGGCATTTAAAGAGGAAAAGAAATGTCAAGAAAAGATTAGGTTGAACAATAGACAAAACATTCATGGAAATCGTATGCTATAGAACTTTCTGAAGAAATAATATATGTTTTGTAACGATATGGTAATATATCTTTACAGATTTAACAATTTTGATTTTATGTAATATACAATATAATATTTTATTATAAAATTAAATTTCTTTTTTGTATTATTACCAACTTTTCTTTGCTAAATTCTTGTAATACATATTGCAGACATTGTTACATTGTAGTAACTAAGAAAAAAAAAAGTAAAATTAGAAAAGCATCGCTCTTATATATTTAAAATTTTATTCGATCTATCGAATTCTTATTGTACTAATAATATATACAATCGAATGATATCGCGTGACCAGATTTAAAAGCAGCTAAGAATCGTGCAATATTTTCATCATCGCGAAATTTCAATTTTATCACGTGGAGTTAATTTAGAAAATCATTAAGATTCGCTTACATATTTGTTAATAATAGTATTCTCCAATTTTTGAATCGGGTATTTTCGCGTAGAATAGTAACGATAGTAGGAATAAAAAAATAGAGCAGCCACGTGAGAGACCACGAGACCACGAAAGTCATGAGACAACGGAGAACGGAGCGCCATTGCAAGGTGGGGCAGAGGGCAGAGGGCGGAAGCTCCAAAGTCATATGATCGATTTGTGATAGCTCTCGCCGTTCGCCTATCACACGCAAAGATGGCCAGCCAGACGCAGGGTATTCAGCAGCTTCTGACCGCCGAGAAGCGCGCTGCGGAAAAGGTCTCGGATGCTAGAAAACGTAAGTGCATTTATCGACGGAATAGCTCGCGTGAGAAAATATTCGCGACATGTAGACGCTTGCGCCATTTGATCGTTCGGTCACGAGACTGTAACCTTTTGGTCGCGATGTCAAACCTTTTTGAAAATGATATATGTGACAAATTTTTGGTAACTCACTCGGAACTATGCTGCAAAGCATATAGAGAGTAAATTTTAATTGAATATTATTTTTGCATACATAATTCCGATGTTCGTAGCGAGAACAGTTTTGGTTAACCTGCGATCTGTTTGTGTTATGAGAGTAATCGTATTTGTCAAGTTTTACTTAAATTTTATTATTTTAATAATCTATTAAATACATAACTATATTTAGCAGAGCTTTACAATTTCTCTTTAAAGCTTTACTTATTTGCTATATATCGAAATTCTGTCTTAATAACTGTTGAATTTTTTTAGGAATTCTGATCTGAATCTGTAGTAATTAATGAAATAATGTTAAAATGGAATTATAAGCCAGAATGTAACATTTTGTATAATTTTTAAAAAATCTTGCATTGTAATTTTCTTTTTATCCTTTTATAGGTAAAGCACGTCGTCTGAAGCAGGCTAAAGAAGAAGCTCAGGATGAAATTGAGAAATATCGGCAGGAACGAGAGAAACAATTTCGTGAGTTTGAAGCCAAAGTAAGTATTATTCCTCATTAGTTTATAATTACATTGATGCGTATTTGTTAAATTTATATCATAATATCCAATTTAATTACCAATTTAATCACGATCTTACTCATATTATTATAGCATATGGGTTCAAAAGAAGATGTAGCTGCACGCATCGAGGCAGATACACGAATCAAGATAGAAGAAATGAATCAGACCGTTGCTGTGCATAAAAACGCGGTAAGCCTGTTATGTAAATTTAATTAATAAAGATAATTATATATAGAGAGAGACAATTGTATGTGAGAAATTACAATATTTACTTTCGTTTTTTCTTTTACAATTTAGGTCATGCTTAAGATTTTGGACTTGGTGTATGATATCAAGCCAGAATTGCACAACAATTATCGCATTGAGGTCTAAGCCACAGGAATTGCATCTAATTGTTATAAATAATATAATATTAATGCTATATATAAATGTATACATTAAATATTACTGTTCACTTATATTATATCTTAATAACGTATTTATCGCTATTATATCACATATGACGTGTTATTGGAGTAACTGTATACAATGTAGCTTTAGATAGTGATACTCAAACTATTACTAGAATATTTTGTCCGTAATTGTTACACGACAATAAATGTGTCCATATTGTTATTAACTTAACTGAGCTTTTTTGTCGCCATGTGTTTAAATAGTTTGAGAATTGCTGTATCACATAAAAAAACAAAAAGAAAAAATGAATATGGAGTATCGTCCGATGTGTCATGGCCTAGACACATCGGAACGATATATTAATCCAAGATAGATACGGCTAAAGTGATCTAGGGTGATGGTAAGGAATTCTATGTTGTTATAAATGTATATATATTAGATGTCATTCCATGATTTCTGTCGCATCGAGGACACTTAACAAGATTTTTTTCTACAGCTTTTCGCGGTTTACAGACGCGCTCCCAGTCGATAGTGAACCATATGTAACGTTGTAGCAACATTTAAACCCATTTTATCTTTTAAAGTTATTGTATGACCTTCCGAAATGAGATTTGTCTCATACACACACAAACACATTCTGTCTGTATAAGTTGATTGATTGTACAGTATTATATAGTGTCAAAAATAAAAAAAAAAAAAAAATAAAATCTTAAATTATTCGTATATTGTCCTTCCAGTCTATTAGAAACTACTATTTTTAAATAAAGAACTAATATGTTACATACTGGAGAGAAGGATAAGATATTAATTTAATATTAATTATTGTTGAATATATATTTGAATATATAATTTAATTTAATATAAATAAATAACACGCGTAAAAAGAGAGTAACTTATGTATTCAAGGACATGTAAATATATATAGAAGATACACTTATTAAATATTAAATTTAACATACATTTTGCCGCTTTTTTTCGAATGATTTATATATACATAATAGAGTATTTTATGCAATTATTATTTTATAAATTATGACTCAGGTCTCAAATTAATTCTCTGTCATAATAATATATTTTATCATAATTGTTTGAATTAATCTTAATAAAAATAATTTCAATTATATTATTTTATAATATCAAAATCAAAATTTAATCTATTTCTTATTAAACCGACAATTTACAATCTATTAGATGAATAGATACAATCTAAAAGACAAAGAAAAAGAGAGAGACAAATACACAGGTTGCTTATTTACATTTCCTATTGTTTGCGCATAAAGTTGTATGGAGCAATTAAACGCATAGGCTTATAGAAAACATAGATAGAGGATAGAGCGCATTATTTGTCGATATGGGCAATAGAAAGTTTAGAGTTTACAGATAAGACGCAAGCGATATGCACCGGAATGCGATCTTGTTCGATTTCTTTTATGATTGGTGGATTTCGAGCCGCGCTGAACTGCGCCGATTTTTTGAACTGTCCGATAGACACCGAAGTTACAGTATTGATATCCCCCTATCGTAAATGCTTCCCACATTACGCAATAAACTCTTTCTATGTATTTTATATATGTTCATGGTTGAACACCATTCGCCGCGTAAAACTGCATTCGATGACCGTGTCCGATCATGCTGCGCACTGCGCGATCGCATACATGACTGGGACTGGGGAAGCACGCGCATTACATTGTGCGCGCTGCGTGCTGCGCGTTGTCGCGGCGATCAGCTGTGCGCACCTAACCTTCTTAACTTCTTCTCACTCGGCGCGCTGCGCTCTCGAGCGACGGTACGATATATGATAGTATGCGTTTCATTTTGTGTATCCAATGTTGTTAACCACACGGCGCTAGCGCCACCCGATAGAGAGCGGCCAGAATTGCGATTCGATTTCGTGAAGTAAGCCGCGGGCCGCGACGCGAGCCGCGACAGCGACAGCGACAGCGACAGCAAAGAGCGGTGTAGAGCGGTGTGCGGCGTCAGTGCGTGTGTTATTTCGCGCTGAGAAATGGAAGTTGACGAGACGCGTTCGTCCTCCGATACGATAAGAGTGAGCACGTTGCCGATATTGCATGTAATCGCGTGCGAACCTCTTGCTGTGACAGCTGTCCGCGTACTTATTTTTTGAAGCTCTTGTTATGACAAAGAAAGTATCACCGGGCACGATCGGTCGTCGACCAGCCGCGTATCCGGTCAAAAGATTGTTGTCATCGTAACCGTAGTCTTGATCGTTGCCTTTGTAAGTACCGTGCGCGTCGCGTGTCAAAGTGTTTAGTTGCTCTGTTCTCTTGTGAGAAGGAGTTGCCGGCGAGGAATTAGTACGAGAATTCAAAGGTCATCGAGGAAACGGTGATTGCAAGAATGTGGTGTCTCGTCAGTCAAGCCAATTCCGTCATCCTCGAGGTGCAGGTCGACCCAAAAGCCATCGGTCAAGAGTGCCTCGAAAAGGTAAGTGCATACTTTTGTCCTTGTTGATAAACAACACATTGATCCCATGATATGTATCAGCCATACAAGTTTATTTCAATTTTTATTCCTTTATACATAGGAATTGTTCGATGTATAAAACATGGAGTATAATTTTAATGAATTTTCTCATATTCTTGAGCTGTGTATTAGCGCACACCCACGCGTTTATATTGTACACAATATTCGTATTAACAGCGAATTAATTTCATTCATTGAGGACAAATATGAATTATATCCTACTTTGTTAATACATGTCTTGCACAACTCGGATATTTTTCGTATCAGTAAGCTTTGAATTCTCTTCAATTTATTCACGAGAAAATATTTGATTTCGCATGCTTGTATCTTCGACTGAAATGTATACAAATATTTTACTTATATGTACTTGATACTAGAGAGAGCCAGTGTAAAGTATATCTATACATATAAAGTATATCTATACATATAATAATACATACAACAGAACTATAATGAACTATTTGAATGAAATAATTTTTAATTAGAAGCTTAAGTAGTAAAAAAGATTTCCTTTTTTTTTACAGATTGTTCTTATTTTTGTTTAAAAAAAAAGAAAAATTTTGTTGTATATATATATATATATTTTTTTTTTTTTTTTTTATATATATATTAAACTATTCCCTGTCGATACAAGTCAGTATGAGTTGCACAGTGCAAACTTATCATCTGGAGGACTTTAACATGATTCAGATCGGGACAATTGTGCATGCAGCAGCTCGAAAAGATTGCATCCTTATATTGTGCATATTAAAGTGTAGCAAAATTCTCGATTCATATATGAAAGCGTTTAATGACAGAACTGAGGATAATCAATATTTTTCAACTTCGAAGAGAATTGCGACTTTTGATGTGCGAAAAATTAGATCTCAGTTTTTGCATTAACTCTTTTTAATTTAGATGGAATTAAATATGTAGATTATTATGATTTCTGAAATTTGTCGCCGCTTTTAACAAGTATAAAATTATATGTTTTTCTCTCTCCCTTCTTTTGTTTACAAATATTCGTAATGACAAGTGATAAATTTATTGAAAAGCTTTATATATATATATGTAGGTATGTGTGTATTTATTATATATATTGTATACATCTGTGTGGGTGGGGAGGGTGGCCGGGGGGAGGGAGGTTGTAGTAAGATGAAGATGAGAAAAAAGAAA
>JBCEZX010000118.1:127000-175363 GCA_039654345.1 Cataglyphis cursor
ATATATGTAGGTATGTGTGTATTTGCTATATATATTGTATACATCTGTGTGGGTGAGGGGGGGGGGGAGAGATAGGGGAGTAAGATGAAGATGAGAAAAAAGAAAGGCTTACACTCGGATGATAGTGAAAATGTACATTATACAAGTATAAAAGGTTCTATTTCAAATATAATTAATAATAACTTATGAACGTACCTTGGCCTAGGTCATAAATCGCACGTGCGCAACAGATGCCACGAAAACATATGGCTGGCATGAATTTTAGTTCGACACTAAAGTGCCGTTGATAACTTTGAAAGTTTTTTTAAAAAATCTACTTTTGTAATTCTATCTATGTTTTCGAAAAAGACCTCATTACGTGAGACTTGTATATTTTTTACCGAAAGATTAATTCGAGAAAGAACTAGCGAATGGCCGTGGCTACTTATATTTGTACTTTGCAGAATATATAAATTAAAGTATAAAAGTTTTCTCGTGAGTAATTTAATATTATATATACTTCATTAAATTTAAGGTTTAAATTATTTCTATGACATAATGCATGTATGCGTGCGAGAATAATAATACGCGTTTGATATAAATACCTTATTCTTAATCTTATTGACATTTATACTTAAATATATTTTTGCGTTGATAAAAGATTAATGCTGCGTTATATATATTCATACGCTAAAGGTCGAATATTACATGATTTATTTTCGCGATGACATCATTCTGATTACCCTGGATTAATAATTACTCTAAATACTAACGATTTACGCTAGCCTATTTTCCAACAGCATAATCGTGACTTGGCGATCACGATTTCATTTTCGTTTTATATTGTTATGCACGCGTTGTATGTAGAGGAGGAACAGGTTATCACATACGAAAATAACTTCGAAGGTTGGGATGGGCTAAAAATAAATCTCGTGCTCGTTTTCTTCCATTCGGATAATTCAGCGAGATAATAGATATGTTCTTGCGAATATGATGCATGATTTGTCGAAGATTGCAATGTTTCAGTATAGAAAAATATCAATATAAGAAAAATTTTTGTTTGATTATATGAAAAAGAATCATTCTTAGTATTTATTGAGCGAACGAGTTTTGTAAATCTTATTTAATCATTAATTGATATCTTGCAGTTTTGCTGCAAAATCATTTACGAAAGATAAATAAATCTTTTATCATGAACAAAACAGCAATTTTCAGCATCTTTTTTATAATGGTACAATATTGTAATTTTGCTATAGCTCTGATAAACTCGCATTAACTTAGCACAATTCGAAATTAATGTTGAAACTGTTAATCAAGCGTTACCACGCTTGAATCTACATGCGAAATTTTTAACAAACGCAAAAAGCACTGTTTATTTAAACGATATAATTGCACAAATTATGCAAATTGTATGGAACTATGCGCGTTCATCAAACAGAATCGCGCTATGCGCCAAAACTTGTTTAATGGGCATTTGTTAATCTTTGTTGAAGATTGCATTGTGATAAATAAACTCTATTGGCATATCCTAAATAAAAAAGCAAGATGGGAAACTATTGGTAGCAATATTTGCTACTCATATCAATGCGCATTGTGTTTACAGTCATTGGGTTCAACTGGGTCAGGAGGCCTAGCTGAATTGCAATTTTACTGATCAATGCATTAATAACTTCAGCCACCTGCAAAATTTTCGTACGTGTGCGTTTTTCGCGCGCAATCAGCAAATTGTGGCTCTCATTATATTATTTAAAATTAAAACGTGTATAAATACGTTAAGTTTGTTAATCTTTTCTCGTGTTTATTATACATATAATTCTAAGAATATAATAAATTGCACTTGTACAAAATATTTCATTGTTCACACACACACACATCACGCGTGCTGTGTGTGTATGCGCATAAATATAAAACATTTATTTATTCGAAAAACGTTCGAAATTTTCTCATCGGTGGCGTTGCGTTGCATCGATATGGAAATTAGGTCACAATTGGCCGGAATTCAATCCGGGAATCCAATTTGTTGTCTTTGTACTCCGCGGAGTCAATCCGATCGACACGCGCACATGAGGCAGACGTTTTCAAGATCTAATTTGCGTTTACCAGGAGTCTATTTCCCGCTCTGTTCGCGTCATGCAAGATGAACAGTAAGAGGAATGTGAACGAACGTCTAAAGTCTCCTATCAATCTCTCACGCGCGATATCGTACGATTGTTCTTCTTCTATGTATGATATGGTGATTCTTTTTTCGCATATTTCTTTGCATCTAATTTGTTACAATATCAATTAACATTGCGTATACAGAGAATTTTATTTTCATCATCAAAAGGCGGATTAATTTCGCGTGCCAGACATAGATTTCTACTTACACTTATCGGTGACAATAAATTTCTTCTTATATCAGCTTATTCATCCACGCTTTTCTTTATCTCACGCAACATCGAAGCGTTAACGAAAATATGATAATATGATAACAAGTGATAATATTAAAAGTATGTACTCTCAAGAAGAAAAGGAAAATAAATAATATTGACAATCAAATTATATCTTGCAAATTAATTATTCGTGAGAGAGAGATAATAGTTGTCGAATGTAGTAGTGTTTCTTCGTAAAAATCAAGATTCTGTAATTATTTTTTAAATAAGATAAGACACATTGTACATCTATTTCGGTTTTTTGAATTTTACATATAATCTCTCTTTCTTTCTCTCTGAATCAATGAATATCAATCTATTCAATGTTATATTTCTCTCTTTCTCTCTCTCTCTCCTAGAAAATTCTCTCGATCCTTTGTTATCACGTGCAGATTTAATCATTTTAGTGTGAAAACTGTCAGCATTACTTCACTTTTATTAATATAGCATACCATCATCTTAAATCTTAAAATAAACTTGCATGTACATTGTTGTACTTGTATATACATCCTTAAACGAAATTTATGCGTTTTATAGTTTTATCTGTACAGATATAAAATACAATATATAATACGATATTAATTTTAGCTCTATTCCCCCGATACTCCCTCATAACCCTTATGTGACAAGTTGAGACAACGCGCGAGTTTTCGTCGTGTCTCAAGTCTCGTCAGATGCTGTGACAAGGGTGCATCTAATTAATAGGATTAATTAAGAACTTTGTCGAGTTCAGGGCAAATCCTGGCTAACTTTGCGACAATTTTTCTTAAACTTCATCCTCCGCGACTCCGTGCGTACGCAATTACGTTATACATGTTAATTGCATGCTCGTCCTTGCAATATGTATGCCAATGCAATGGTGGTGAGATGCAAAATTCGAAAAGCAAAATGAATCTAAATGAAGGCGAACATGAGTTTGCGTGAAATTCTTATGAAATTGTATCGAATAATATTTTTCAAACTTGCGTCTCGAGCCAGATTATGCGTATTCGCGATTCGCTATTTGCAAATCGCGGCTCGTAGTAATTCGCATTGTTCGTGTTCGCATTATGGATCTTTTACACTATTCGCAATTTATAATCATTATTTCAATTATCGCGATTATCGTTATCCAATATACACGTTTCACAATTCATTGTGATATTTTGACATGTTTATTGAATAATAAATATGTAGAATACTTATGAGATGTAAAAAATAACATTTTATAAGATTATAAAATTTATTATTAACGGAATAATGAATAATATAATTATAAGCTTATAGATAAACTTACGAGTATAGCGACCGATTAGTTTTCGTGCGTGTTGAGATGTATCAGACGACATGCAGACAAAAAAATAAAACTGATCATTATTTTCAATTATTTAATTAAGGCAGAGATTATAATTCGAGAAAGCAATCCTCCGTATGCGTTATTCTTTTCTCTCTTTAATTGGATAACAATTTGCCTCGTACGTGCATCTCCGTTTTTATTGCAGTTTCGACGGATATGTATTTACAGAATTTTTTGCGTCATCGAACTAATTCTCGTTTTTGCTGTTGTGAAAATGAAAAGTTGTAGAAAGTGAATTACGATGCAAAAATGTGTAGAAATTTCATCCGGGAATTGCATTGCACGTGTACCTTCGCCATACATGTGCGAATTGCATCGCGTTAAAGCCGCGCACGATTTGGATTACGCGGTTTGCAAAGGTCAACTTCGTTTTTCAGTTTGATTGCAATCGCGGTGGTTCAGTACGCGCGCGCAGGGACGCAAATTGCAGTTTGCACAGTGGAAGTTACGAGCTTGTCGCGAAATTAAATTTTTGCTCGTTAAACTTGTTCGGTATTATAATCTCATGGTACCCAGCCTCTCCTCGCGCGTGCTTCTTCCACGTAAGTTGCATAATATCCAAGTTCGACGTTTATGAGTTTCTTACACTTTTAAGGCGATTTATAAGCGGTTTAATTTAGTACTACGTAATGCGCTCGCACAAGCGTAATATTCATATTATACATTTTATATGTGCATAATATAAATATTAATCTCGCTTTAAGAAAAAAAATTATTACGAAAAGATTGATATAAAATTGAGTATGTTAAATCGCATTCGGGCGCTTTTCTTAAGTTCGGATTTATAAGCTCAAGCGGACTAAGGAAAACTCAAGTCTTGTTTTCGAATCTTTTCTAAAACAGCGATAATAACACACAAAAAACAATGATCTTAAATTTAGCTGAAATAATAGCGATGATATAGGAGATAGCTTAGCAAACGCTTTCGCCGTTCTCCACCCGAAAGTTTCTGCGCGAGAGATTATTTTCCTACTTTTAAAGTTCACTTTATCGCAAAAGTTTCTCGCTTGACTAGAGACGCAGAATCGGAGTAATATCCGGGTGATCGAATTTTCCGCGGGTTTCCTGCCTTGATCTCTCCCTTAAAGATATTGCCATTCCATGGACATTTCCGCGCGCGTTTTTCTCCGATAAATCAGCGAAATTCTGCGCTAGTCACTTTCTGATATTCTCAGTCTGATAGCCGAAATTCCGAATAATGTGCTCCCATTATAATCTGTTCCCTCATGATATTACAATATTTTGCAAAGAGTAATGTTTTATTACATTATTCTATGACAGTGTAATAAAGCTTAAAAATATAATATAGCGTCAAAAATGTTTATTCATCGGGTAAGAGAGAGATTAATGAATAATAATCTGTTATAAAATGATTAAGCTAATCTCTTTTGGATGCTGCATTTTAATTTTTTCTAAACGCTTTAATTGCTGCTCCGAGAGAATGTAGAAGGTAAAAGTATAGTGGATTGATTAAAAGCTTTCATGTTGCTAAAATACACAAGTGCGATAGTCACTAGTGCATTTTGCATTTTGGCTAATTATAGTAATGGAAGTCCCACTGCTCCCATGCGCTCGTTAATATTTGAGCGAAAGACGAAAATGGACTGTCCAGCCATCGTGCATAAATGATTGCGGTATTGACTGCGCACGTGACATTAAAATAACATTTATAATTGATAATCCACGCCAGTTATCGCAGACAGATACTTGGCGAAATTAATAGCATCATGTGTCAAATAAATCACATATTCATTATATATTGTTTATATATATATATTTTTTTTTGAGTGAACAAAATGATAGTGTAAATCGCAAAATCTACACTACGTACTAAAATTTATTTTTGTAATCGTACAAAGTACTTTGTAATGGAAATATGAATTAATTTGTATTAAAATTTACATAAATTTTGATATTTACTTGATATTTATTAATAACATTTGAGCTTTTATATATAAAAGCATTTTTCTCAATTCATATTTAAAATAAGTTAAGAACGTTATTAAAATAAATGGCTAGATTACATTAAAACATAATTAACATAATAATGAGAAAATGTCATGTATGATTTTATCGTCAAGAAGATATAAAAAAATAAAATATTTGCATGAAAGAACGCACCGAATCGTTGAAAGTAATTCAAAATAAAAGCAAAAAAAAATAATATTGGAAAAATATATTAATAGAGCTACTCGGGTAACATAGCATTATCTTACAAAGTGAAAATATAATACGAATGTTCTCTTTTTTAAAAGATATTTTCAATTTTTTAATCTTAATTTAGTTTAAATATATGCCTGTAAACGAAGAAATAATAATAAATAATCAAAGTGCATATTTTTTTTTTAAATTGTGAAATGCATTTTCGAGTATTTTATATAAATAAAGTTATAGATATTACACAGAGAAATTAAAAAAAAATATGCAAAATCACAAAATAGCTAAATCACATAAATTGAACAATATTTATCCAAAGAATTCGTCCATTAATCAAGTTATACATATTGACATGCCTTTGTATAATACAAAGTGCCAAGCCGCATCCGAGAAGTTACAAATATAGCAAACCAGCGCGAGGTGCATTGGCCCCTCGGAAGGCCAGGTTTGTTTACTGCAACATTCTTGTAAGAGATCTTAGGGGCGTCATCATGACATGAATTTTGGGTTTAAAACATCTGCCATGAAAATAATTCTAAGCTTGGCAAAACAATTAATAAACTATAAGTAAAATATTAGCAGTATTATATTAATAATATATGCAAACATATGATTTAATAAAGTGCCTAATAAGATGATGTATATATATATAATTTGTGATTACATATCTTATAGAAAAATATATGTGCAAACATCAATAAATATGTTGAATAGTGAATAAATCTATATTAGAATTTTTACGAAATCTGCTTCCTACGAACAAACTTTTCTCGTACAATCACATTTTTCTTCGCCTTCGATCTTGCTAGGCATGCATACACACGTATTCACAAACACATCCACACTTTCTTTCTTCACTCTTCTTGTTTTTCATCCGCCTCTTTTCGTTCCTTGATGCTTCTCATTCCGATTTAACATCCTTTCCTGTTCTTTTGCTAGGTTTCTTTGTCTTGGTCGATGTTTTCGTACGCGACCATTTATTTGTCTTTCGTTCGTTAACTTCGACGGCCTCGATGGCTCGAGACAATACGATCGAAACGACAATGCACGATAGATACAATGCATGGCGTAAATCAGTGAAGCAACAATTGTTATTGTTTGTAATACGCGTTGCAATCTCGTACAGGACTCCCGCCAATACTTTGAATGCAACGACTGTTGACTCAAAATATCGCTTTATATTTAATATTTTTAAAAATTTTTTGTATAATACACAAAGAAGAAAAAACGTCTAAAAATATTTTTCTAGTTTATATGTGTGTGTGTTTGTGTGTGTATGTATGTACTCCAATCTGAATTTTATATCATAAATTTCAAAATTATTAACATCGTGGGAAGAATTAACACAGACATCATCTGCCTTGTCGATGCTACCAAACAGGCGCATATTTTTGACCATGCCTCAAGCGGTGATATGATAATGACGGTAACGATATAATTATCACAATATTGCAATGTTGCGCCGTCGTGTTTCAAAGTGTCGAATAGATAATGCATGCAATAAAAATTATCGCATCGCTTTTACGGCTCTCTCGACATACGTAGTAGATATGTATACATATACATCGTGCTATTTGCAACTGCTACTATTTTGAGACACAAAAGTGTCAATTAAAAGAGTACTATGCGCGGTTTAACATGTTGCTGTTTTTAACAATAATATAATTAATCGACGCATCCTGTGTTTTTGATATCTATTCGCGCGCCGTTATCAAACATTTCAAATATTTATATTACGATAATTGTCACTTCACAATGCGATATCTAAGTTCCTCTCATGGCAAGCATAATTGAGCGCAACGTTTAATTCGTTGGGGACTAAAATGTGAAACAAAACATTTTCTTTGAGCCAACATGTAATGCGAGAGATAAATATATCATCTACTTTTTGTAATACATAAGACAGGAAAAATTTAGACAAACACACAGATATGCTCCGAAACAAACTATATCACACTTGTAGCGTATTAAAAAAATTTACACAAATATATAAATTAATTAATAATATCATTATAAACATTATAAAATAATTATAAAGTATGATGAAATTATTTTCAAATATTATTGTTTTTTAGGCGATGTTGAAAAATATTAATGTGTCAAATAAACAAATGGATATAAATATGCGATGCAAATATTAATTATATTTGTTCTATAATTAATACATTTTGTTATGAAAGTTGAGCCGCAATCAATATTATATTCCACACTCATTTTACGGAAACGATACGCGGCATTTATTCTCGTATTGTATACATTCTCGCTTATATTATAAATTGCGAATTTTGCCGAACAGTTATACGCATCATTATTGTTCGTTTAGTGGTGAATCGACAATCGGCCGAAATATAATGCAAATTCGTCGTGATAAAAGTGATTTCCTTGTAACGAGGTACTACCATTTTGATATGATGGAATATGACGCGAATAATTGAATGACTAAACCAAAATTCAATACACGAATTGTATTAGCGCCAATGTACGATGTATTTCATTTTTAGCACAGTATAATCTTTCACTTATAAAATAAAAAAAAAAGTAAAAAAAATTATACAAATAATAATAAAAATTATGATAATAAATACTAATGATAATAATTTCCATAATCCGCAAGTAATTAATTTTATGGAACGTGAACAAAAACTTTTACTATAGTTAATCCAATTAGGGGAGGCCTTCGCGTAATTTTATCCGCGAATTGTGCAAATATCTTACAAATTAAAATATAAAATTAACATATAATATTCTATCACAGATTGTATTAATTGAGGTAAATTAAAAAATATCTCGCTCTGTGAAATATAAAAAAATAAAGGTATTTGATCGCAGAGAATTTCTCTTCTTGTGCAGACGAATATTCGCCAATCTCGCTAGATATCGATTGTATCCGTTATAATTGCATATCACTCTTGAAGACAGTTGTCATCGCAAATCCGACAAATGCTCATCGTCGAACGTTTCAACCGTTTTAGAGGAAATTGAATCCGCGATGAATATTGCTCGGCAGACTTGGCAACCGAGCGTTCCTCATCGAGTCGATTACTTGCAAGCGGCGGAGGTAATTTTTAAAGGAACCGCTGACCCCTTTCACTCGAAGCACTTCATTAGCTTATCACCCAACCCGTCGGGCTTATCCACGGTCGAGAAAAAAAAGTAGAGTGAAACAAAGAAAGAGAGGAGAGAGAGAGAGAGAGAGAGAGAGAGAGAGAGAGAGAGAGAGAGAGAAAGAGAGAGAGAGAGAGAGAGAGAGAGAGAGAGAGAGATGGATGATAAAAAATTGAGTCATCTGCTCTATTCTGCTCTTGCGAAAAAGCGCTGTTGATTCTTTCACAAGAATTTTTTTGCTTCATGTGGAATTTTGAAGGAGATCTGCGTGCCATGATCTCACGTTGGCCGCGACGGCAACTTCCTGTTTCATTTTTCTTCTCATTGTCAGTGACGCAATGAGCGAAGGAGCGAGATGGTTAACACTTTACTAATGATTGTCGCGTAATTGAGGTATTTGAGGAACGGTGACTCACTGTCACTGTCATTTCGACACATCGAGAAAGTTTTTTCATGTCTGTTTGTTTTCGCTCGCCGTTTTCGTTTCCTCCGTTTTCCGAAAGAACGAAAAGATCGTTAGAGAAGAATACGATGATAAAAATCGGCTGGATATCTTCTCATTTCAGCTTTTTTGCTTTTGCGTTTTTCAAATTTTGACATTTATTTAATATATTTCATTTTATGATAATAAAGGATCTTATTATGATTCAAAGGTAAATTTCTCATAATCTACTTGCTGATAATTCATTCTTTAGGCTATATAAAATCATATTAATACATGTTTTTAACAAATGTATTTTAATTAGTTTTTGGCAGCAATTTTACGGTTAGCATGTCAAATCTTTCAGCGGACCAAGAGCGAGTCACGCAATAAATAATATAAAATTGTAATTTTCAATATTTCCGTATACTTATTTTCGAGTTGTTATAAAAATTTTTGATCAATTTTTTAAGAACCATCATCCAATTTTTATCCTGCGTGTTGTAATAAAAATTTTTTTTTTACATAATATAATCTAACGGGATTAATCTGATTCCGAAAGAGCGTGTTAAATACGATATATTTATTTTGCACTTTAAAATTAAAAAATAATGAGCATGCAAGATTTATCGAACAATGCTTTCTGCATATGAAACATCTTTTACATACGATATGTACATTTGTGCAATGGATATGAATTAATTTACGGGTATGATCTATCTGGATGGCAGGTTAGGCAGATAATGCAGCCTCACGCGTCAGGATGAAACAAATTCTGTCGGAATTTCTAAGCAGGATTATCTTTCGCGAGAGAATTTTCTCAGGGCGATGTCACCTCGCATTCGGATCACGGAGTGTGGGAGATTTGTCGCGCGCCGAGAGACAAATCGTTTTCTTCAATGGCCGAATCTTTTCTCGTAAGAGAAAGGATAGTCGGAAGTAAGGCTCTTCATAAGCGACGCACGTCTTGCTGCGACAATCGCGTCCGCGCTGTAACTTGCGCGCGCTACAATTTGCGCACTGTGCAATATTTTTCCATATAAGACATTAATTTATATTATCTTATATTTTGTAACATAAAATATTCTCTTCTTCTACATGTACTCGCGCTCAGTTTGAAAATTTCGATACATCTTAAGCAATAGTATTAAGTGAGTTGAGTTCAAATGGATAAAAAAATTATTTTTATTGGAAAATGATATAAATTTATCATCAATCTCCTTTCTCTCTTTCTTATTGTCTTAATATAAAGCATATATTAGTTTATATTTTATACTGTTAGTTCCATGTATCATTTAAAAGATATAAAGCATCACAGTTTCGATTTTTTATTGCAATATAGGAAAAGTCGTGTGGATAAAGTAAACAATTTTTTATTCTCTTTTACGCTTGTATTCGATTCCCTTTTTTTTGCATGTCGTGCAGCTTCTCGCACATATTGACGTCATATTCGCGAGTTTTTGTACAAGCGCGATATTTCATCTCTCGAGAAGTTCTCAAGTATCGTACGCTCGAATTTATGTCATGGATGAAAACGGAGCGGAAAAAAACAACGGTGAAAAGTTTCTTCCTTGGAAAAATGGAGGCTTTCTTCTCGTCTTCGTGTCTCTAATTAACGAGAAACTAGTTGTTCGGCGTTTATCTCGTTGGAACGAACTTTTTCAAAAAAAAAAACTTTGTGTTGCAATTGGCTTGATTATATTTCTTCTTTTGTTTTGTTTGTTAGATGAGCATTAATTATTATGACTAAGGACTGAAACCAATTTTTGTAAGATAAGTCTTTTTATCTTTTTTTTTTTTTTTTTGACAACAAAATGATTATAACAAAATTATCAGAGAGATAGAAATGGGATATATACGTTTTAAAGTAAACGAGTAATATTATATATAAAAGAAAGCACGTATAATTTTATTAATTCTTCTAACACCAAAAAGAATAAAAAGATATTTCTATCTTATAAAAATTGGCTTTAACTATTAGTCATAATAATTAATATTTATCTATCAAACGAAATAAACTAAGGATATTAAGAAATATTGTACAATCAAGCCAATTGCGATGCGACTAATATATAGAACGATAGCTCGGTCATCTCGCGTGTCGGAAAATGTTGAAGCAGACGCGAGTCTTTTGTGTCAGTTACATTATATGTCGCAGTCGAGTAAGCGCAATAAACGTGTATTGCATAGTACAAAGGCTGGAAGAATTCCACTAAAACCTAACTTTGTATTCGTGTTACATCTTAAAGCGATACAGCGCTTTCATGATCCTTGACGCGTCGCTGCACTTTTATTATATACATATCTTTAGACGTAAATTTTCTTTTTTTCTCGTTTCGGGCCGATAAAGTTTGCGGCTGCAAACTTTTCATCTTTTGAAAAGTTTTTCGAATTCTATGTTGAGCAAATTTACATGATTATGAAGTTGTGGTTTGTCCATTGTTTATTTGTTCGATTTTGTTAATCATTTGTATATTATGTTATACATATATTTATTTATTAATTATTTAAATATATATGTTTTGCTCTGTATATATCCTTTGCTTCAAAGTGATGATTCTAATAGTAGTAAATCTAATACATTAATATCAGAAGCTATTTCTTATCGCATTTACAAAATATAAAATAATGTAGAATTATTATAAAATATATGTTATGTTAATTTTTTTTTTTTTTTTCTTAATTTGCGACATTAATTGAGGAAGCATTCCTTCTCGACCAATGGTCTGGAAAACTACAAAAATACAGAAAGTTGACGAATTGCGATATTTATGCAAGCTAGGAGAGAACTGTAATTTTTCAAAGATCTTCCCATGGATGAGTGAATAAAAGAACGGAGTTTCTTGCGCAAGAGAAATATTTTTACTTCTGCGCCAAAGTATACGGTTGGGTTTTATATCATAGCGCTTTGCGGCAAAACTCTATCGAGCACCTATATTTTTGATATTTTTCCGATACCGGTTTTACGGACTCGTCTATACACATTTTTGGCCTTTCAATTCCTTCGATTTTATTCTACGACGTTATTCGTAACATTTATCGCAGACAATTGTGATCACAAGCAGCGATTTTACAGCCGATAATTTAGTGAAGCAAACAACATTATCGCGATCTGTCGAACGAACAAATGGAAAATTTTTTCTTAAATAGTGAATTTTACTATCTTTTCTCTCTCTTTTTTTATAAGAATATTTAATAAACATTTTATTACATTAATGAAGAAGATATCGCGATTGCGATCGTGAGAATAATATACATTCTCTTAAAATATAAGATTTTGAATAAAATTCTGTAAATGTGGCGACGTTGCATATTCTGGATAAAATTTCGACACATTATCTATAAAGTTGATATATAAAGTCCGATTATGAAATCGACACTTTGATCAAACGACGAATTAATTCGTATCGCATTTAAGTACTTTTAACGAACAAATTCTGTGAAATGATCCGATTTACTCGTTGAACCTTTCTCGGGATCCCTTCTATGAGGTGATTTCGCGAGATCGAGGACATCCGAGGCGCTTTCCCGACTCTACCTAACGATTGCGACCTTCTTTACTCGGTATAAATCGATTTCCGCATTTCCATACCGCAGCAGCCTTTAAGCGTATCTTTCCAGACTTGGCAAGGATATGCTTTTATCAGAGATTCCTTGAGAAGCGGCCCATCTCGCTCGGGCAGGTTCTAAAGGAATATGGAAAAGGCACCTCCCCTCTTCACGCCACAAAGGATGACGATGCTGTAGAAAATTCTCTCGAGGCTAACCAGCCCATACATTCGTAACCGATTTACTCTATCGTGAATTAAGAAGACAAGTGAAATGATTCTGCTACTTATTCGCGTGCTCACGTATCTTATGATACTCACAAATTTATCATGTAGATATAAATTTTTGTAAATTTATATTTCGCCAGTTATTTTATCGAAATTAACCACGATGGCTAATGTAAATAATGTAATGTGTTTATGGGAAAATTTGCATTGCAAGAGAAGCGTGTAATGTTGCGCTCATATATTGAGACATATTTATTACATATTTATTACGAAGAAAACATGAGATAAAACATATATATTTTTTTTTAAACAAAGTTATAACAAAACAAAATTAAACAAAAATTATAACATATATATGTATATATATATATATATATATATATATATATATATATCATTTCTTTTTTCCGATTATTACAACTTTAGAAATTTTGTTGAATTGAAAAACTGGAAATAATCTTTTTCGATAACATAAAACGTTTATCGTTTTTTCTTCTTTCTAGTAAACAAGATTTAATGTAGTTAAAAAAAAATTTCAGTTATCTTTTTTCCCCTCTTATAAATCTAGTTAAATATATTTTTATCTAAAGATTGGGTTAAACTTAAAGCGTAAAAAAATCCGGATTGTCATATCGCCGTTGGCGACGGATTACAAAATAATATTATCGACGAGCGCGGCAGGTGGAAATGGCAGGTGAATCGATTTTATACGAACGTAAGTTATTTCGGGAGACAGTAAGAGGATTGGCCGCGCATGTATTTGCATAATTCGTCAAAAAGTATGAGTCCGAACTAGAGGATGAGAGGTCATAGATCGATAAAGCAACATCGTACGTTTCACATCTTTGATAATACGAAGCGAAAATTTGCGCGCTCAGTTAGACCTAAGCCTCGTAAATTATGTTAATGTGCGATCCCGACGGAGATTTGCACTGTTTAGTGCAGACAGTGGTGTGCGTACCGGCACGGATCGCGATCCCGCGCGAAAACAGACGTTACTGCGAGATTAATGCACGCACGTCGAGTAGGTTTCGGCTGGATATTAATTATTCCATTCCGACACCGGTGTATTAGCTATGTCGTACGCAATCATGTCCCGCAAGTGAATTTAACCCGCAGTGCATTTGACAATGTTGCACAATCGGTCGTCAACGCAACCGACGTAGTTTAAAGTTTAAAAGTATCAGAGCCTCGAAATATAGTTGAAGAGGGAAACAAAAGATTCCGTATATACACGTAGTGATTATGAGTCACGTCAGAATGATGTATCGACTGCGAAACATCAGTAGTGGGTAAGACACGTGTTAGGCGGAGTAAGGCGGACTCGTAATACTAGATTCAAGTTTGCGATCCTTCGAAGCACATACCACGCGTTTCGACAAGTAACACTTAGGTAAACGAGATACATTGCCGACGAAGATGCATATGTTGCCGCTGCTGGGAATACGCACACTACGAAAGCCCTATACATTCGTACATAGATGGCAAATTCCCGACGTGCGAACATATGATGTAAAGCATATACTATATGCTGGTTATGTAGTATAGCGGATCGCTATACTTGTTGCAGTGAATGCATCTACACGACATTGCGAATAATTAACGAGCTTTCAGAACTAATTTTCATTTCAGATGATTGACGTTGCGCGTATGTTTTCATTAGTGTTAAGTAAGTTTTCTTCGCAAATAATCTCTCTTGCTTTATGCACACTTTTTAGTTTAGTATTTGATATATAATACTTATAATTATATGGCATCCATAATTATTCGTTAGAAAATATTATTAGAGGAGTATAAAAAGTAGAAAACATTACATGTACAAAATATTTTTATAGAGTGATTTAATAAAAGAACATTAATTGTGCACGTATAATAAACGTTTTAAAGAGAAAGCACAATCTATTTTGGTTTTCAAGATTAAAATAAAATTCCCTTTTAGGAATTCTATTAAATTGCATAATTCAAAGAATTACGATGTAAAGTTGACTAGTAAGCATTTAAAAAGGTAAGATGGTAATTCGCACCAACGAATGACGAAATTTACGGAAAATAGAGATCCATTTCGTTTTATTCTATGAAAGATTAACCATTTAAAGCGCCAATTTTATAACAATATCTTGAGAATTTTCATTAAGCCAAGAAGAATGAGATACGGGCTGCGATAAGAAGATAAACAACTGCTTCTATCTAGCTTCTATCTATCATAATACAATGCCGGAAATTTGCAAGATCCAATGAGCATCCTTAAGAAACATCTATGTGTAGTTGCATAGAGATGTTGCATTTCAATTGAGAAAACTTTAGAACGCGAGAAAAACTCTGACTCATCCAAAGTATCGAGTTGGTGTACGTGACTGTTCGCATATGATTTTTTTTGGATACGTTTCTTTAAGATATTTACATAATAATCTTTATATAAGCATGATTAAATTTTGAATCAACTTGAATCAATTTAACTTATTTTCGTCCTCACGTAATCGTGTCGGATAACGTTTCGTTGGTGAATAATGGAGTCGTTCCATGAATAAGGCCGTCCCTATTTCAAACTTTGTTTCGAAAATGTCCCATCATGGTACGAAGGTTAATGAACACGACAAAGTATAAAAACAATGTGATAACAAAATTGAAAACGCAAAAATTTCAAATATTTCACTACTGACAAATTGTCGTTTCATTATTATAATATTAATTAAAATATGTCAAAATATTTTTACTTTTACCGCATATTGAATTAGATTAGATTGATATTAAAATTCGTAATATATGTATATGACAATGCAAATTATAAATAGCAAATAATGACAATTGATGTTGATCAAGTCTGAGAAGATTGAAACGACTTTATTATTCAAGATTTTTGGAAATTATGCGATGACGCATTATTTCAATGTTTTCAATGTTTTGATTTATTTGAAATGCGCAACGTATACATATCAACATAATTTATGGACATGTTAAAAAAAGACCGCTTGACTACCGCTCACTACTTTCATTTTTTGCGTCGGATAACAAATATTTTAGCTTCACTGATTTCAATTAAATTAAATTCAATTAATATTATAATTAACAACACAAAGAATGCATAAAGAATGCATAAAGAATATATTAAATATATAAAATATTATTTTTAATATATAAAATTAAAAAATAAATCTACATTTGTACAGGAAATATTTATAGTAATGAATAGGGGCGTATAATTTCAAGAGAAACTGATTGCAAAATTATATCTACGACTAAAACGTACGCAAATCGAGTCGCGATTTGTATGCTGCGAAAATGAATCAACATTTGCAATGGCATCGGAATTACCAATGTAACTTATTGTCTGTTTGTAATTCTTCTTTAATTGCCTTATATTTTATCTTTTATTTTATTATTTTATCACGTGTTATATACATACTTTCAACGTGCACTGTAAATATATAGAGAAACGATAGATTATTATGTAAGTGCAAAACAATAAGTCTCTGACGAAAGAATTTTATCTTAATTAACACAAATATATTTAATATGTTTATATAATATATATGTTATAATATATATGTTTATAATATAATAATATGATATTAAAATTGTTCAATAATATTTTTTACGTGACGCAATATTTTTTACGACGCACTAAATATCCAAACGAAATAGAAACAAAGTAAAAGCTCTTTCGTTAAAAGAAATTCCGAGAAATGGTTGGTTCGAATGGTTTCTCACAGTAATGTTAAACAGACCGCGAAGGCACATGGTTTTCTAGAATTTCGTTATCTGAATTTTGTAGAAGGGTCAGTGAGCATAATCTCCTGACAAGTTTCACGGATTGCATCGAATAGAAAGGATGTTACGCGATGTTGCGCGTATATAATTCCCTTTCGATTCATCAAACGCGGCGAGAGAGATGCATCTCGCTCTCACTTTGCTCAAAAACAATCGATTTAACGCGGCTCTTTTGTATCAAAGCGTTTGCGGATGCATCTTTTTGTTGACTCGACAATATATACAACTTAAAATTTCTCTTTAAACTTTAAACCAAAAATGTAAAAGGTATAACGAAAAACAATTTTAATTTTTAACGCTCGAAAATTTTTATAAAAATTCCGCTATTTGAGAAATACTTGGTCATAAAAATTTTTTTTTTTTTTTAAATTGAATTAAAAATCTTGAAGAAATTTAATCTGTCATTGCTGTATCTTAATGGCTCATCTGGTTCACACACTAGTCAACTAGAAAAAAGTGCATCGCGACTTTTACGTAAAAATCGTACCATAGTTTTGCAATCGACAATACGTATCGTTGGATATCCTGTATGCTATGCCGATATGACATAGTCTATCCGCCGGTTTATTCCCTCGTACCTCTTTTCCTGTTTGTTCGTCGATTCTATTCGATTATTGTTGTTGTCGCGTTGTCACGAACGGCAAAAATCTTTCGCATGAACGGCGACAGAGTGCCGGCCCGTTTTGTCAACAACTGTTGGATTTTCCCCAGCGATCGCGCGCGAATATCCAACGAAACCAACCGCGTAATTGGCGTTACAGTCTATTCGCGTTGCGAATTCAAAAAAGAAGAAACTCATAGGGAGATTTAAAACCGATGCTGGCTTCTTCTTTATATCTTTTAATCACAACCGTCCATCGCACGCCGTTACTGAACGTTATAAAAACGCACGTACATGAAAAAAATACAAATATTATTATTATTATTTTTAAATATAAGCCGAATTCAACAGAGCCAATAATCGAAAATAAAAATTTTAATTTTAATTTTATGTAATTTTAAATTTTAAACGATTGATCTCCGAATACTCTTTTTAGCTTAATGTGCTTTGTGACACAGAGAAAAAGATAATAAAATGGCACGCGACGGGGGAAATGTGACAAAGAAATTAAACTGCACATCAGACATAACAGCATGCAGTTTCGAAATGAAGTGTTTCACTCGAGATGCGCGGATGAAGAAACATGGAAACAGAATGCAAATTGCATGCGACGTCATTATAAATTCGTAATATTGTCGTAATATTTTCATGACAAACAAAGCACGCTCTAATACATTATATCGTTATATTTCATGATATTTTAATATGTCGCGCCACGCAATTAATCACATTTTCAGTAACGTGTGTAAATTGCCGTTTAACGAATCCAATTAAATTTCGCTTTTAACGCTCAACTGTCGCGCGAATCATCGATGTGGGACACGCTATTATTTTCTCATATCGAAATGGCAGAACTTTTAACGATTAAATGTCAATTTAACGTATGTAGTCGATAACAAGCTTGATTCGTGCAACCCAAAAGCGAGATACTATAATTTTACGTGCTTACTGAGTCGAGAAGTTAATTTCGATTTAGATCGCGATTTAGATCAAAAATTGTAACAGATCCATTCTGCGATAAAGATATAATTTCCAAAATCGCAAAAAAGAGAAAAAACGATAGAGAGTGAACTACCGTTTCGCAAACTTTAGCAGACGAGAATAGAGGAAAGATAGAGCTGGATACAAGAATATATCGAGAAAAAGGTGAGGAGAAAGAATCGTGCTGTTTTTCTGGGTTCCGGCACGTGAACTTCCAAATTTACATCAGCAGAACAGACGTGTCTATTGATTCCCAATCGTGTGCCGATCGGAAAAAAAAAGAGGTAAAGGGGACAAGGGACGGAATAAATCGGTGGTGCACGATGGCAATCCGGTTAATTGAAATTCAGTTACTCCTGCCATTCGATCTTGCAGTTTAAAATACGGCAAAAGCAGTAGCAGATTGAGTACGACTCTTCGATTAATGGAAATTATTAATTACCGAGATTGATACGTTGATCCACTCTTCATCCTCCCCTCCCCCTGTCCTTTACCCATCTCCTCAGTGTTCTCGCGTTTGCAATTTTCGAATTGCTAGAATTTCGTGTGATTGATAATAAAATACGTGGTGCGACACAATAATGACGCGTCCATATCCAATGTAGCAATTGCATTTGTGATATTTTCTTATAGGAGACAAATGCATCGTGTTAATATATTATGAAATTTATTAGACAATTAATCCAAGTAAAATATATTCACATTCTCATGAGAGAAAATGTCTTCGTTTGCGATCATTAGTATTTCGTTCACCAAGTGCTTACGCGTATTTATCCATGTTGAAAGAGAAATTAGAATCAATGGCACAATCAGTTGAAATTATTAACCAATAAATTATTAACCATAATTTGCTTTATGTCACAGTGTACCGAAATATGTACGATTATAATGTATTGCCGATACAATTACCATTCTAATAATGCAATGTTACTTGGATACAGTTATACTCGCATAAAAGCCTAACGCAACAATTATTATGATTGTTGACGTAAATGCATAATCCAGATCATTTTTGCCGAATACGGCTTTAATAATAGTGTTGACAAGAGAAAGGAGAGATTTTCTCTCGCATCATCACGAATGTAACGCAGAAAAGCAAGAAGAGTCTATCGTCGCCCTGTCACGTCGCGAAATATCTATCGCGGAAAATCGTTCGCGTAACTGAATTGAATGAGAAAAACACGGAAAGAGCTCGAAGGCAATTTTAACAGGTAGCTAGCAATTTTTCCAATGAACAGAGACCAGTCTGTCGTATATGCATGTACTTTCAAGGATATTCAAACAATATGTTGTTGCTTTTAAAAGTAAAAGTGTTTTTTGGAATGTGCACATTGTGATACGATTCGTATATTATATATATATATAAACATTATAAATATTATTAATTAAAAGATATTATAAAAACGATTTCTTTTTCAAGAAACGCCGGAAAAATTCATTAAGCAAATGAAGCTATTAATGTACATGTCGATGTACTCAAACTTTTTGAAACTGCATTTAATTATCACATTAGGTTCGTTAAGTACAGTTAATTGTAAGTGGAAAGAGGTAACGACGGGAAAACGAAAATATCTTATTCTTCAACATTACCGTGGTTTAAGAAGACTCCATTTTTGCAACTATTTTCCGAGAAGTTGGCGCCACGTCATAAATAAAGTTTCTCTCGTACCGAATATTTCAAGCCGAGAATCGGCTTATTAATTCAGTCGAGCTGAATGGAGAATTTCAAGAGCAAAGTTTACGTAGAAGCGCGCGCGGTAGTTTGAGCGTTGCCCGACGAGTAAATCCGGTGAGTTAATGCAATATGATTAAGTAAATTTCATTATTTATTACGAGATAATTGCTAATTGGAATACACCATTTCGAAAAGTTTGAAACATATTTCATTCAGTCTCGTCAAGAATTAATTTTAAATTAATGTCAGACACAATCATTTGAAAAATCGGTTAAAATCGAGATAATTTATGGATTGACTATTTGTACGAATTTATATGCTTAACAAAATTTTTGCAGTTTGTCGCTAACCTTATTATAAACGGCGAATATTCAAACAGTGACTTTTATTGGTCATTATGAATGAATTTTTTATTAATACTATAGATACGCAATCAATATTTTTGAAAATTCCGCAAACCAGAAATGAATTTAAAACTGTGAAAATAATATATCGAGTTATTAAAAATAATTTTATTAATCATACCTGTGCATGTACGAATTTTATTCAGTTTTTTTTTGCACAATTCAATCGATGAAAGATTCTTAAAAAAGTGCAAGCAGAGAGGAAGAATATAGCTGAAATTAACCGGTATATTTAAAATATATAAGAGTCACACACACACACACACACAACGATTCACCGAGCATAATAGAAAAATTATTATTGCTCGTGTTTAATGTTAAACATAAAAACGTGTATAAAAATACAACATTTATCATTAAAAGGAAAAACGCAACAATTTTGTTTACAGGAATATTTATAAGAGCGACGATTGTCGATTTATTTTTAGACATTTCCCATGAAGATCCGTTAGATTATATGAGAATGTTTACAACATGCGGGTTGCTAATAATTAATACGATTTAATTCGGTTCGTCTCACATAGCGCGCAAACTAGATGACATAAAAGTGCAAATTTTCTGCAGTTACATCAAGAAAAACAAATTAACAGCATTCTCGTTGATGCGAAACGAAGTTTACTCGCGTCGAGAAATTTTGCGGAATAATCGGCTGGAATATTTACGAAGCAGATAGAACAGAATTAATTAGCTGCGGACAAAATTTCTGAAACTTCGGTAGACGTGTTGACCGAAAAAAAAGGAAGAAGAAGGTTTTGCGAAGCGAGATTGTTCACGCTCGCGGATTTAACGCAATTTCGTTTGCACAAATATGCAATGAACTTATCAAGTATTCTGATGGGACGCTCTCACGGTCTAATTTTATTTTCACTGAGATTTTATCGTGTTTGCATTTTCGCTTAATTGGCAGGATTTTATTTTCTCATTTTTTTTTCTCACGGTTTATAGATTAATAAAACAAATGTTTAGAAAACTCGACGGTTATTAAACATAAATTATAACTTGATCAAAGTTTCTACCATACCACTGTAACAGCGGGCGTGACAAGTCGTGGAAGTCGTGAAATGTTAGAACGAAACTGTATAATAGCATCAGGGTGCGTCTTTTACATGAAAAATTAGCGAAATAATTTATCTCTCTTTCTTTCTCATTGTTTCTTATTTCATTAAGTATGGCTCGACGGATGGAGCGAAAAGTAGATGATAAGAAAAATCGAAATTGTTGTCCGCGTATCATAGATAGAAGAAACAGAAGCAATTTTATTCTCACAAATGCTTTAGCCGAGACCTGGTCTACTATGAATGGTGGAAAATTTCATTTGGGTTTCGGAATCTCAAGAGCTGACAACATTTTGAAATTGGGATCTGAGAAAGAAATTTGCATCCAAGCTCGTCGAAATGTTTACGCGTAGCTAGAAAAATTAATCTTTGTTATATCATTTTTTTTTATAAAGAAATGTTTGTATTGCTGACAGATCGTATATCTAATATTTACTTATCGTTATTACCAATGAATATTTAGCATTATTCTCTTTGTATAATATAAAAATATCATTTACAAAATTATTTTCCAAATGATGACAGTTTGTGACTGTACTATGTGATAATCTCGTTTGAAATTGTCTTTGTTTATAGTATCCGTAATCGTACGTGTAATTGATCTACTGCAGAGGAAATACGCATGCACTTGTCGATAATTATTGGTCACCTAATTGACATCTCGTACGATAAATTGGACGATCAGAGTCAATCCGAATCGAAATCCGATAACACTCCTCCCGATGGCCGACAATCGGCTGGCGATTCTGCGATCATCGTGAATTATTCCGACATTCGGCTGTCATTAATCTCATTCGTTATCACGATAAACAGTCGCGGATTGTTTCATCCGATCGTCAAATAACTGATTGATATTCTATCGCATTGTATTGTATACCGATACAGATGAACAGAGTTTTAATTTTTAATACATTTTTATAGAAAATTTCAATATTTGATATACAATAACATACACACATTTGCGCTCTATTAATCTAATATAAAATTTCTATTATTTCTAAAGATAACATAAAATACTGTCAGATAAAATCAACTATAATCCATGCCAATTGACAGGTTGAATATTTATAAAATAATGATCGATATATCAGTCATTTTCTCTGATGATATCATGATATTTCAGATATTAATCATTGATTACCGTTTACAAGCTATCCTTGCGTAATAATAACTAGTTGCGCAAGCTGCCGCGTGCAGGGTACAGACGCACTCGAGAAGCATCGTTCGTTAAGCAATTATCACGGACGTTAGACCGACCGCATAACAGATGTCAAGTTCAGGATAATCGTTCAATTAATGTGTCTTGAACACGATAACGATTTCTCGCTTGGTTATGTCTGCATTACATTTTTTTTTTTTTTTTTTTTTTTTTTTTTTTTTTTTTTCCCACATGATTGAAGTCAATGAGATTGCATACATCGAGGTGGATGTCAAAATAATCCGAAATTTTCTCATATCATCTGCGTAATACTAATGTCACGTAATCCTACCTATTGATAATTTTACATTCAGCATATTTTTCTAAAATATCAAAGAATCTAAAAAATTAAAGTTTAAAGAAGTTTATTTTTCCACATTGCAACGAACTTTCATTAAAACCGGAATTGTTTCCATTCGTCGTTTTATTTCCGACTTCTTTTGTTATACAAATCGAATTGTATGGTAACATATGAGATTTCACGAACTAATCGACAATCAATGCAACATTTATGACATATGTTCTTTTCATTTAATTTTATTATAAAAATCCGAAATGCACTACAAATATAAATTATAAAGATGAGATTAATTTATGTGAGCCTGTTTAAAGCTTTTTCAAACTTATATGCACCGAGAAAACAATGAAATGCTATCTTTTTGATAAACAGATGGGATAAATAAATGGTATCTCGTGTCTTTTGAGAAAATCCCGGCGAAAGATACGAGATGGCATTTATGGGCTATGCGCCTTTTAGTTCGCGATGTTTGAGTTCTAGCTCGAGCCGTTATATGTTCAGCCGCGATACAGCGCAATTGCTTCGAGCTTGTAAATAATTCCTATGAGATTGCACCCTCATAGCAATATGAGAGATGCGGTAATGCCAGCACTCATAAAGCGTCCTAGCGTGACCGTTAGAAGAAACGACTCTCTTCCCTTTTTTTTTTTATTTTTCGTTGCGCAATTCTTATCGTCGCTGTGACGGCAAGTTCATTTTCAATGCGAAACTTTAGAGAATAATCGTCCTCTCGTTGTATACCAGAGGCTTAACTCCGACTATCACCTTAAAGATTTATTGCCGCGAATTTTTCGCATTTTGATCTACTTTCTTGCCATTTCCTCTTCGGTCAACCGTTAACTCTCTGTTAATCCTTTCTTTCTGGAATCTTTTGTCTCTCTCAACGCGAAAAAAAATACAGAGTTATCCGTAACAATTTATTTAACAAGTTTTATTAAATATGTGTTTTAAATTTTCTTTCTTTCTTTTTTCTTCTTAATTATTAATATCTTTTATTTGGCGGTAATCAAAAATAAAAACTATGCCTTTTCTGCACATGTGTTTTATGCAATTATTCATATCGCGAAAGATTAATGATTTTCATGTAAAGAGAAAAGGTAACAATTACAACAGATCTTGAATGCATATTGGTCTTTTTTAAGCGCGAGATATGCAAATATTTTTTATGAGTTTATAATAGGATACAAATTTCGGGGATTTTTATCATATTGCCTAAATGAAGCAATATTATAGCGAAAATTATGAAAATAAAATGACAGATTTAATTTTTCCCAATTAGCGTTGATGTTAGATATATAATTGTTTTTTTATTCGCACCGAGATCCATGACCTCATATTTAACGTTCACTTTGCTTTGCGTTGAGAAATTTTACTCCTCGTGCCAAGGAAATTGAACGTGTCGCAAGGGTTATATCGCAGCTATGCTCTATTCGAGCCCGCAAATGTTCCTTCTTCAGAGCCAAATTGAACATTTCGTAGAATAGGTCCGCCATGAGTTCCATCAAGAATCATACGGGTGTATCCTTGCACCACATTTGACGTCTCGTAAAAGTTAAGTTTCATACATACAAATCAGGTACTACGCGCATACGTATGTTATCTAATGTTTTCCTATCATTCCATCAACTCTTTTATTTTTTTTTATTTTTGTAGTTTGTTACAAATTCTCGAATTATTTACATGGACAGTTTACTTTCATTTATTCATAATAAATGGCTAATTTCAAATGCAGATTATTGAAAATAATTTTTTAGATTTTGCTTCATTTAAATAAAATATTATTTTCAAATTTATTTAATTACAATAAAGAGATACAAAAAGAGATAAAATTATCAAAGAAATAAAAAATACGCTTTGTTAAATTATGGCGGATAATAATATATAATTCGGCATTATCGAAGCAGCGAATGATTACATTGAAAATATCAGAGAGTAAATTTGAATCTTTGAACGGCAAATAATCTATGAAATAATCAATTTAATAAATTACAGAGGAATTTCACATACATATGTATATGGCATAATTGTACAGAATACGCGGAATACATCGAGCATATGTATTTGGATTACGGTAGCTTACACATAATTAGAAGTTGTTTAAATCGGCTTTGCTGTAAATTTACATGCGCATTGACATTTGTAATAAAACACAGCATGCGCGTGTCATTTCGATGTACTGTCACTTACTAAATGCGAACGTAATTATCGGAATTGGCAACAATAAAACTAGCAAATACAGCTGGTAGCCGCGAGCCGTTGATGAAATCGACAATGACCGTCAATCCCGTTACAATCAATGCTCAAAATCACGTATAATTAATGATTTTACGTTCCCTATGGAACGGATATATCGATTTAATGCTTTGCAGCGCGTGTCATTCGGCATACGTGATTAATTTCATTAAAATCTGAAAATTGTAACGTTAACGTGTAATCTAAAAGTGTGTATAAATATACGTACGTAAAATAAAACTTAAATTAAAATTTATGTATATTTTTACATCTGTCACAAAAAGTGAAAGATGTTTTGACATTTCGTTGGTTGATATAATTCTTCGAACATGGAGCTGCTCGATAAAATTTATTTTGATGCAAATTTTTTGTTGTTGCGAATAAATTTAATTTTAAATCAATGTCTATATAGATAGGTTCATTTCAAAAAACCTGAAAATGCACGACATCAAGATTTTTTTTTTTAATCACAATATCACTCATTATATTTACTTTTGAGCTAATAAATTATCAAAATCTCTCAAGTATTTGCTCATATCTGATATAGCTTAAAAAAACGATCGGAAAGATAAATATCATGTTAGCAATCGGATTTTTGATTCGACTAAAACGAATGTCTATCTATTATCCGCCCGGAAAATAGTATTTTAACGAAAGTAGAGGCGGAAAAACAGTAGTAGTGGGTTGATGTGAGCTCGAGGGATCTTAAACAACGGGTAAAAACGGTTGTGAGAACAATCGCTGGGTGATAATCGAAAGAAAAACATGGTTCTCGTTCATCGCGATCGATGGGATTGTCTGCCGTACTGTCTTTCGCCATCGATCGTGTGCCTTTTTTGCCGGAAAAGTCAGAAACCACGGCGGCCCTGTACAGGCGAGATGATGAGGGATCGCAAAGAGGATGATGGATGGCTGGAGGAAATGATGCGAAAATAGAAAATTGTGATTGGATTATTCGACAACGCGACGCGACGCGGCGCACTTGAAACTTCGAGAGGCTGTCCTTTTAAGCTTGAAAGCTAACCGAATGAAAATGGAAATTACTATTGCGTTCCATTTCGGTAATTGCAATTATTGCGTTGTCTGTCAATTAACTCGGCACAGTTTTAACGTTTCTAATTAACCGTAGTCGTGCGACGAATCTTTGAGCTCTCGCATGCGTGAGATGCTTAATATAATATGAAGGCCTTAATCTCAAGGTGATGAAATATAATATCTTGTTTGTGAATATATATATCTTGTTTTATGTTAACACAACGTTTTCTCGCAAGCTAATACCCAAGGCTACTACCAATTATACAGACTTTTTTTCTCATGTTTCATGATTGTGACATACGTATCTAATATCTATCTATATGGTATTCTTCGATATATTATTCAATTTTGTTATTAATAACATCTCTATATAACGTTTTCATATAATTATACGAGAACACATGCATTTTGTAATAATAATGTCAGATTTATATACCTAGTTACGAGGACGAATTAATTTTTCATGAGTAAAATCTTTATGATTTGCTATTGAAAATGATTACTAAGTATTAATATACGTAACTGAATTTATTTAGTTACATAACAACAATTAAAATAGATGTATAATTTATTATATATATATACAATATATTAAAAAAATATTTAAAGTACGATTTGCGATCACAGAATATGCTCTATGATGTATGCATTTGTTTTCTTGTCGTAATTGCGAGCAGGTAATTTCCTATCACCGTCATTCGCATTTCATAACGCGATGTGTATGTATATATATATATATATATATATATATATGTTGCGGATGCATAGTTGCGAATGTATAACACGCGCGAACGGCAAGTTTCGTGTAATTTATCAAACTAATTCCAAAGCGAGAATTAGATATATGAACCAAGCCTGTCACGTTCACGCGACTGCGTCAATAATAACAGTTTCTTTCAAGTTTCGAATGTATTGCAAGAAAATGCACTTGATGCAAAATTATTTAAATATTGAAGATATTCTTTATTTAAATTATTTTATATATTATAAATTAATATTAAAAAATTTAATTTACCCTTAATCTCTATATATATTTAATCTTTCAGCAGTGGAGAAATAATAAAATTACCATATTGTCACAAGATATAAGATTGCTTCAATTCATCCTTGTAGCTGTTTCAGAAGAACGAAAACTTGTTATATTTGTAATTGAATTATAAGTTTTGCAAATATTTAACCTCTCGGAGAGTAGCGCTGCATTGTCGATGCACTGCACCGAATGATCTACGATAGAGTAAATCAGAAATGTGTGCAGAAACGTGCGAAACGGAGAATTTTGTTTTCTTCCTTATCCGCGAATGTCCATTTCGCGTAATACTCTCTCGAGGGAAAGGGCAGTAAGGGAGACGATAAAGGTGCAAGGAGAGCAATTTTAAGCTATTTCTTTCCGTTTCTTTTGTCGTACCGCTGCAACGTGCGCACCGTTGCTTTCCTCTTGTGCGAAAGGTATTTTCCACTTGCCGTTTCGCTGGTCGGTCCGCCCGCATGGGATTCCGCTTGATTTGCCCGTCCCGATTCAATTAACGATAAGTTATCCGAGCTTTCTCGCGCGACATAGTAAGGAAAATCCCGCGAGAAAGAGTCGACTTTGAAACGCATAAAATGGTGATGCGCATATATGCGCATATATTCAATGAAGTGTTATCATATATTGTATTTCTTCGATGTACTCATTATATCTATTCGATTTTATAAAAATAGATTTTTATCGAAGAGCTGGACTGTTTTCTGTATTATCGTGAAATTTTTATTTTTCCGGATCTCATAAAATATTTATACGAATATGTTTTTTTACTTTGTCTAAAATATATTTTTGTGGAAGAATTTTAAATCTATATTATCTTCATCTTAACATATGAATATAGTAAAATAAACGCGAAATGAATACTGAAGACTTTGCGTAAAATATGGCTTGTTGTAGTTTCCTATCACGAAAAGAAAACAGAACGAAAAGCGAAATAACATTTTCTTGCTCGCAAAGATATGTCGAGAAGCTTTCCCCGATCAAACTTCAAGAGAGAAGAAGGAAAAAGAGGAGATTGCTTTAACGTACTTTTGTATCTTTCATCGTGCATGCAGACACATCTCGATATCAGTACATGGATCTTCTCGTTTTCTATCGATTGCTATTATATACCAAAGATTAAAATGAAGAGAATACGATAAAGAGTTTGTAAGTGAAATTGTATCACAAATTTCAATTAGCATATTATTACAATGTCAGAGATTTAAATTAATGTCGTTATTGAAATCACCATCATAATCTGATTAAAATGCATGGAATTTCGAAAATTTTTTTAAATTTAATTATTGGTGTATTTTTTTAAATGTAGCATATTTCCTTTTAATAATAAAATTGGAAAAATGTTAAGCTAGATATTAATGTCTATTTCGAGTTTTAATGCTTGAAATACCTTAATATTATTTTTACTTTACATTTTTATTATATATGGTAGTTGCAACAAAGCTATGGTTCATAGATGGAAAAAGAGGTAAAATGAAGCATAACGTATTGAATAAATTCAGTTCAAATTTCCATGAAGAAAAAAAGAATATTATTTTTACCCGTTCATTTTCTTTACTTTTGCAATATAAAAAAATTCTAGAAATATATATGTATCTCATAAAATATATTTTATAAAATAATTTTGTTGAAACAAATCGTTAAAATTCTTGCATTGCATATTTGCTGCTTTCGTTTATTAATTACATATGATTTCTTTATTTTTTCGATATTTTTTAAATTAATATTTTAAGGTGTTTGATACAATTAACAATCTAATATGTATAATGACTGAATGTCTAGATGGATGTAATATTGTTTGCTAAGTAATATTTTGCCAATAACATAAAGTTTTTTTCAAAAGATCAATGATGGCCCGTACTTTACAAAAAGCTTTAACCTATTTTCATTTTCTTTGTCGCGCGGATAGAGTCAACGATGCACTTCTTTCGCTGAAGAGCTATTTTCTAGCTAGCCTGTCCCGACGACTCTTCGCAAGTGAGCACGTGAAAACTCACATTTTACTTCATCGTATTGCGAATACATGCACTCATACGACGCTCATTGAGAGTACTGATTTCGTGGTCGTTCTAACGCACGAGCAGAGAGAAAAGTTTGTGTTTGAAATTGCGGCAATAAGAGTTGGTCGTTCCCTTGTAACGCGAATCTATCGATCTGAAAATTTTGTGGATGCGAATAAAGGACGAGAGAAGAGAATATCTCGCAAACAAAGTATAATGCAACCAAAGAAAATATTTAAAACGAGGGGACACTCTAAGGAAAAGAAAGACAAAGACATAGAGAGAAAAAGAAATTCTCAAAGTTTCTTCTTTTCTGCTGCGCATATTTTGAAAAAAAAAAAAAAAATAGATCAATCTTGAGCTTTTATCGCTCTAACAATTGCAAATTGGGAAGATTGGTTTCCATAGAAAAGTTTGAACTGAAAATTTGATTTACTAGAAAAGATTCTTGGAAAAATTTGATGTTCGGTATTTGCGAGCATTTTAGTGTCTCTTTTGGTAAAACTTTCTCTCTAAAGTTGTTTTATATTTATAAAAATTTCTTAAATCAGAAATGTGAAAAATGAATTTTTAATATAATTCTTACAAATTATTTTAATTTTTAACTTTTGTTAAAAGAAAGTTTAAAGTAAATTAATTTACATTTACATTTGGGCAAATGTATACGCAAAATGTGATAGAAAATAAATTAATAAAGCCTATTTAATTTTCAAAAATGTTATGATGCGTTGAAAATCTATTATAAAATCTATGTTAAGCAAAACACACTTTCCTTTTAAGAAGATCAGCATGAAATTAGAAACAGCGACGAGTTGAACTTTAATTAAGGAACATGTGATAACATAAGCTTCGTTTGCATTTCGCACTATCGTACGCTTTTATTACAACTTTGCGATTTTCTTAGAAACACAAAAGACTATAGGAAAATATTAATATGTGTTTAAGCAAATTAAGTGCCATTAATTAAACAGCATTTGTAGCATTATGTCAATTTCACAATGTTACTGTCTTTTTCTTTATTTAGTCGTTCCATAATATCGTTTCAATAATTTTTTGTCTCTTAATATAATATATATTCTGGTTAATTCCATAAATTCATTTGCCACAAAATTTTAATTGCGATATCAATAACTATATTTTGAAATGAATCGAAGAATTGAAATTGATGAAGAGTCTTTTATATTAATATAAAAGAAAAAAATATTTGCAGTACGGTTTGTGCATTATAAAAAATATATTCTTGGAAATAGGAAAAGATAATTGAATAATTTTATATCTGAAATTAGCCGGAAGATATAATCGTGAAAATAACATAGAAATATTACTCGATAATTAATTCTTAATGATCATTATAATGTCATTAAGAATGCTCTAATTTGTTCGTCGCGTGCTAATTTTATTAATAGAGATGAATCCGCGGCAATGGATTTCATTCATAGATTATTCGCTCAATCACGGAACTGTTCAAATTAACGAGTCTTTTTGTTGGAGCATCCAAGCTAAGATGCTTGGGTGCTTCGTAAAAGCGAGTTTTAGTTAGCAGCTTGAACTCTTAACAGTTCTCTTCAAGACGATCTCGACGCTATTCTGTTCATTATGCTCCATGTAACGACCATTGCAAAATGTATCCAATTTATTTGGCCGTTGCATTCTATGCACATTCTAGCGACATTCTATGCACACGTAGACATATACAATATACATATGTATACATGCAGAGGGTGCAAGAGAAGAAACGAGAAATTCCGTTCGATTTCCAGAGAAAACCAGCTTTGGATTGCCAAGATCTCAAAAGTATATAGAGAAAAAGTGAAATACAATAATTAAAAATTAAAGATTTAATGAAATTTAATGATTTAAAGATTGTATGAAATCAATTTTTGCCAAAGTCATTATTTTGTTTTGAAATATTTCATGCTAAGATAGTAATATAAATAATTTATCGAGGCTGCTGAGAGAACCGCAGAGAAATTAGCTTTTTACATATAAACATATAATTTTTTTTTAGTCCAAAAATTTGTATCTTGAAACTTTTTAAATTTACGGAAATTTTACGGAAATATCTTTTAACAATAATAATAACTTTTACCGTAATTATATTTGTGAGTGAACGTCGAGGTGAGTTTGTTTATATCGTTAATGTGTTTTTTTACAAGAATCTTTTGTAGGAATTACTTTTAGTGCGCCCAGTTTTGCTGTTCTCAAGGAATTTCAAGTTCTTTTTTCGCGTTCTCGAGTCGACGAAAAAAAGGGCCGTACCGACGTCAAGTTATATCGTTAAGGTGAAGCAACAGTTTGTACAAAACTACTACCGAGCACGAATCAAACTTTAATACGTCAATTAAAAAGATCCGGCGTTTCAATTGCACAAATCGGAACTTTCGGAAACTTAACTATTTACTAGAGAGTGATTTTTTGGTAATATAATAGGATATTTTTACTTCGATTAATATCAATGATTTGATAATTTAAATAATTTAAATATGTAAAATTTTACAATTTTGAAAGAGTATTTAGAATGCTTTCTTTTTCCACGATGGCGGAAAATTTGTGGCTATGCGTAAGAGAAGAATGATGGTTATGAGACTCATTATTAAATTTATAAGACCAATATTTATGCGGCGTATTAAGCTCTCCGCCGGGATTTACGGCACCCAGTATAACGCACGATCGAATGCGGACGTAATTTCGAGATATTAAATTTTCTCCGCGACTGAGCGCCCGCGAATACCTCGCATACGCTCGCTCACCATAATGTCAGATTTTCCCAAAGAATACGTTAGATACTTCGCACAAGCAATAAAAGCAGATTAACGAGTCCCATCATCGCTTCACGCTGTTTGTAATTTAATCAAGATTCAATATAAATTTAATTTTGCATCGATCAATAAACGACACATTTAATTTTGCATCGATTAATAAACGACACATACAGCATTAATATACATCGGAATTAAATCTCAGAACGGAAATTTAAACTACTATTTCTTTGTCTCCCAATTCTCGATATAAGAATTTGCAATTATTATGTATTCAATTTGCATAACAATTGAATATAGATAAACAATAGATATAAATAATTATATATAAAACACAAAATACGAATATAAATATATAGAAGTTTTGTGAATCTTTTTCAAAAACGTAATTTTTTTATTAAACTTAATCTTTCGTATATATACCTGATTTAAATCATGCAGAATAATTATACTACTTTGTTATAATGTGTTACATTGTGATTATACTCACACATCTGTCTTATCGATGTTGATTACGTGTCGTACATTTTCTGGCGAAAATTTCCAACGCGTCGTTTCTAACGCGAAAAGCCATTTTCCAGCAGCGTATCACGGTGACTATAGGTGATTGTCCGTCTAGCGCAAGCTGCTCCTCACAAACGGGCCATCCAATAAATTCATTCTATCTTGGACGAGCACATTTTTCGTGCGCCGCAGATTTCCTAGTATAAAAACGCCTCGCTTTATTTCTTCTTAAACGAAAGAAGAAAATTAAGAAACTTTTATTTCTTTTTGTAGTGTTAATATATAGGCCAGATTCTTATTTAAGAAAGCGAGAACTTAAAACTGCTTAAAATTCAAATTTAGTTTGTGGAAGACGCAAGCTAAATTTGAATGCTTCTTAAAACTATCTCTCTTAATAAATTTATTCTGTCTTGTGTGGTCATTTTTTTGCCGTATCTTTTGTTGCGCACGCGAAAACAGAAAAACCGCGAAAAACAGAAAAATTTCTCAATTTTTTTCACCAGCGCAAAGGCGCTTGGGTGAATCAACCCCATCATTCAACCTTTACTCATGTCCATCCATTTGCGAAGATTCGTAACCGACCTCAAGGACCGGAAACGGAATCAAGAAAACGGCACATTTCTCGAGAATTCTCTTCGCTCCTTTGTCGCGTGGGTCCTTTTTCGTTCTCCTCATGTCGTGACATCGTTACTCCAGCAGCTCTCGTCCCCTCTGACACAGGAAGATTCTCCTTTTAGTTCCATAAACGCTTTGACGCTGACTATCGCTTTCATTCGCCTCCCTACGTCTCGCGATTAATCCGGGCATTCTTTGTCGGTCCTTGTGCCATCGAAATATGGCAATTTCGTGCAGCATGAATGATACGGCGCGTCATAAATTTCCCAGAATGATTTTAAATAGACTTTTTAAAAGATTGCGAAACGAAGACGAGAGAAATATCCTTATGCATTTTTCATGACTTTCTTTTCTCGCAAATCTAATAATTAAATCTATTAGTCTTGTTAAATTATGTTAAAGTTGCATATTATAAAATTAACATTGTAGACATTAAAAGTATAATAACTGTGCAATTTTATTTGTATAACACAAAGATTTAAAGATTTTTACATCAAGATAATTCAATTCTATTGACGGATTCCAAAGACGAAAGATTTCAAAATCAGAAAATTGTTCACATTCGCTATCTTCTACATTCGTTAAAATTCGACGTCCTCTGGTCCAACTGATTTTTCTTCCTTTTTGATCTCGAGAGAAAGATTATGGTAATATATATCTCTAGAAACGAATATCCAATGACGTACAATTTTTCTCACGAACGAGAAAAACGAGTTTATGTCAAGAGTGAAAAATATTTTAAACTATTCTTATTCTCTCTCTCTCTCTCTCTCTCTCTTTCTCTCTCTCTCTCTCTCTCTCTCAAAAGATTAACGTTTTGTTTTTCTACGAATGGCAAAATGCCCTTCGTAAACATAAGAGACCATCAATCTATTTAGCCTATATTGCATAATTACACTTTCAGCAGTTTAAGTTTATAATAATAATCTTCTAGCAAGCATACATTATGCATGTGCACATCCACCTTGTTTAAATATTTTTGCTGTAAAAAATCGACGTATCAATATAGTTAAATATATAATACATCATAATTTCCAGTTTATGAAATAAATGGAGATGGAATTATCGCATATACATATAAATGCTTTGCATGTACAAATAAAAGATTGTATCAGTTTAAGGAATTGCGTGTGAGAAAAACATCGTGCAAAAACATTATTTACATTTTATATAGCAATGTAAAAAATAATAATTTTTTGTTTTCTTCCTCAACATGAATTTATTCTTATGAATTAATTTTTATTAGAGCTCTGCGGAAAATTATGTAACATAATAAAGAAAAATAAAAAAATATATATATATATATATATATATATATATATATATATATATATATATAACTAATATCCAGGTAGCAAACGTATGTCATTTTAACATCGAAAACTAGTCATGTTCATACGAATGATGTCAAGTGACCAAAAAGTCACCATTATTTATAAGTCTTTGGAATGACATTATAATAACGTCATTATATTGTCAGTATGATGTAATATTTAAGTTCTACAGTCAATTGTATTACATCACTTTGTATCGATATTATATAATTGTGTATTTAATGTTTGACATATATTAAAATTAAATTTTAGACTAATTTCTAATAATTTAATTAATTATTTGCTTCTATAATTATTTGATAATAATTAATTGTAATTTTATTATGATTTTATTATTATACCAGTAAACATTGTTTATTGCAATATGACATGGAAGTAACAAATAATATGAAATATAATATGAAATATAGATAATGATATAAAGCTTATGAGATATATTATACATGTTATTGTGCAAAGTCATAATAACATTATCTATCTCGCATTCAAATTTTTTTATGAAAGTATATAAAGCCTGGAAAGCACTAATAACTAACTAATAACATTGAAAATGTAATTTTTCTATGAATTTAACTTCTAATACAATCTCAACGCAAGAAATTATTCAGATCTTGAATTAATAGTTTGATAATAGAGACAAATTATTCAAATGAATGAAAATTGCCCATTTTTATACTTTAAAATAAAAGTTTAATTTCGATTAATAAAATCTTGAATTTTATAAATTGAATTATTTAAATTTTATTATTTTATCATTTATCTATTATAAGTTTTTATATTCATCAAAAAGAATGAATAAAAAAAAAGTCATGGAATAACATCAAAATATAATACTTTTCATGACGTCAATCATCTGTGACATTAGACTGTTATTTTCATGTCTTGAAGATGTTAATTAGTGTCGTCAATAGTGGTCAGTGAAGGACCAAAGTCTAAAGGTGCGTACTGACTTGAGCATTTTTGCGCGCATGAACGATTTACGCGTACGAATGCTCTAATATGGACGTAACGTTTTTGTTTCAACGCACAACTCTGAGTCGAATGCGATCCACCGTTGTCGGTTTATCAAAAAATTTATGTGCGAAACGATGCTCAATTTGGACGTATATGCGGAACTGAATCTTCGTGCGCGTAAAAAAAGTTAAGGAATGGACGAATTAAATGACTCTTCAATTAATAGACGAGTATGAAAAGTTTCCGCTATTGTGGAATGCTAAACACGAGTTCCATTTTTCAAGAAATAAGAAGCTCGATGCTTGAAAGATAATAGCAAATAATTTGAAAATAATTTACTAATTTACGGTAAACGATTGGAGCACAGTTTTGTACGCACGAATAAAAATTTTGATATTGAAAAAGGTTTACGTCGCACGAACGTTCGTACGGGTAAATCATTCGTGCGCGGAAAAATGCTCAAGTCAGTACGCACCTTAACGTCAAAATGATGTTCTCAATTATGTCTTCAAGACGTGCAAGTAACAATCTAATGTCACAGACGATTGATGTTATGAGAAGTATTACATTTTGATGTTATCCCAATGTGCGCTTGTTATCTGGGAAAAATTCATGGTTCTTCAAATCGGAGAAGTTCAGAATATCACATTTAATATTTATTCTTATAATTTAATTACAAATAAAATTTAATTGTTAATAACTTTTTAATAAACAACAAGCGACGGCTAAAATCTTTTGGCTGTTACTCAAGGTCTTGACCTTGACAAGAACAAGGTCGTGAGCGATGAATCCCCTAATATGCATATTTACCAAAATTTTACTTGGCGTCTTTTTTTAATTATATTTTTTTTCTTTTTTTAATTATGTTTTCTGTTTTCTTTTTAAGCGGATAGCAAATCTATTTTTTTTTTACTTGACAAAAAGTGGAAAAAAAGTCAAATATAATAAAAATTAAGTTGTAATAATAACTCAAATAGTATACAATTATACAAAATGGTATATGTATGTACAATTTTATTATGTGTTTAAATACTATACTATTAAATACATGTGATTAAATACTAAAAACAATAATATAATTTAATAAATTACATTCAAGTATCTCTATATAATGCTTGAGATGATTTGTCGAAGAAGCAGCAACATTCAATTTGGATAATATCCAAGACAGCACAGGACCTTTTATGTCTATTTTACGTCCGCACGTGGTCCACATGGATATGAAATGTATGTCCATCGTATGTCTGATTTGAGACATTCGTCAATGATCAATATTTGGACATTCATAGGATATGCAGCCTTGGACGTCACGAGTAATTTTTTTTTTTTTTTTTGTTTTGTTGGTGGCTAATAATTGACGTTTAAGAAACATCATTTCTTAGACCAACCAAAGATGTTATTTTGAAAATGTCTTATAATCGCCAAATAAAGTTTTTTTAGAACTTGTATTCGAATTATAATTCATTTGCTTACAGCATACATACGTGTGCGTGCGTGCGTGCGTGCGTGCGTGCGTGCGTTTGTGTTTAAAATCATCATAGTACTTAATTGTATTCTTCACTGATACGTAACATATAAATCGATACTCAATTGTATTCTTAACTGATACTCGTTATTGTTGGCGCGTAACTTTTATACATTGTAAAATTATGAAATAATGTTAAATAAAAAAAGATTTTCTGTGTAAAACATGTTATTTATCAAACCTTTAGTTTTTCCAACTATATTTTTCCTAAGCTTTGTTTTTAACGAACAACACATTTTTTTAATGAAATACTGTCATTCATTTTTATGATGAAAGAATTAAAATGCGCTCAATCGCATATATAACAATTATATATGATGAAGAATTCTAAAAAATAGAAATACATATTTAAGTAAAATATTTTAAAATTGGAATACAATACTCATAATCAAACAATTAATAAATCGAACAATTAATTAACTTAGTTAAGTAATTATCTGAAATAAAGAAAATCATGGCTAATATAAAACATTTTAATTTTAACTTACAAATATATCTTTGAAAAAAGATAATCTTTAAAATAATCTAATAGAATATAAGAAACAAAATTATCCAGATTTTTTGTAAATCCATAATAGATATCCATTAAAATAGATCTTTATTTTACAGAAAATGCCACCTAGTCAGCTTATATTTCTCTTTTTTCTACTTATTGGTGATCTTTCGATTCAGTGATTATTTTGGATTATCGAATCCACCAACTCACACGAATCTCGTTGTAATGATTCTCACATTAAAGTTACCTGGATTAGCATTTGAAATCAATTCGGCGGCTACAGCATCTAGCAATGATATTCAAGGAGCAAATTCAGATGCATTCAAAAAAATTGACTTCATGGATGTAATACATTATAGTTTCAGTTATATGGGTGTTTTAACAGGTAAGATCTGATAAATGAAATATACTTATTTGGAAATGTTTTAAATAACAAGGTAAATTATATTTTAAATTTTTATAGGTCCATACTATCGTTACAGGACATATTGGGATTCTCTTCATAGACCATTCTCTAATTATGTTGATCCGTGGCCGCTCACTTATTACAAACTAAAACAAATTGTAGCGTTTATCCCGCTCTTTCTAATAATGAGTCATCTGTTTCCCAGCGATGTAATATTCTTTACGTTCATTATATTCATATTACAATATAAAGAGAATCGAAATATATAACTTTAGAACAGTTGGAAACTGGATGATCTAAATTTTATTATATAAAAAATAAGATATATTTATATATTCTTTTTTTTTCTAAAATATAAGAATTATTTGATTTGATCAGAAAATATGAAGAAAGAGGAGATGGGTAAGATGATAGCAGATCCTTTGACTCGAAAATAATTTTGAGAAGTTTACGATGTCAAAAGAGCTAAATCCATTAATATTTTGTAAAAAAAATTAAGTCTTTCTTTTTTTCTAATATTTTTTTCAATAACATTGGAAAAAAAATGTTTATTTCCAATAAATATTTTTATCTATAGTGTAGATCTCAGAAATAACAAAAAGTACTTAAAATAATTTTGTTCAGTCAAAATCATAAACTTTTATTTGTCATATTTTTGTTTGCATGAGATCTAAAAACTCACAAAAAATAGACACTTTTTTAAATTTTTTAATTGCAAATAATGATGATATGATACATTAATAGATATAATAAGTTTAATGATGTATTTTTCTCTTTTAATTTCAGTATACGCAAACGATAGAATATGAAGAACTCAGTTTTCTCTACAGATTTTTTTACATGTATCCCACTTTTGCCTGTTTTCGATTAAGAATGTATATTGGTATGGCTCTGGCTGAATGCGTTTGCCAAATGTCAGGACTAGGAGCTTATCCAGTTTGTTGTCAATCTGCACCTGGTCTGGGTCCGCGTGATTACAAAACAGTTGAAAAATTGTAAGATAACTTTCTTTATATATATCTTTCTCTCTTCTTCCCTTTCGCTTCTGTCATTCTCTTTTCTTTTCCCTATCTCCCTGTCCTCCTTTTTCTTTTTGTATTATCTCATTTTCAAAATATTTAGATAATTTCTCTTTTATTAAATAATTAATCATCGACTTTATTGCATTTATATGCATATATTTTTAATTATTAAAGTTAATCAAATCTTGTAAAAATAAATAATAATATGCATTTTATTTTAAAATTTGACAATGAAAACTGTATTTACTTTATAAATATGTATGTGACACAAAATATTTAACAAATAATAGTATATTTATTTATTCAGCTAACATTGCTATAGATAAGAAATATTTATCAAAACAAAATATCTATTAGAATATACCAAATAATTAAATCTTATCATTAAAATTGTTTTGATTAGAAAGATAACAATTTTCTTGTTATTATAGTATTATTAATAAAATAAAATTTAAATTATATCATTGGCAAATACTTACAATATTTTATCTTTTTACATGTTACAAAATACTAACAATAAGATTGACTTAAGGAAAAATAATAAATTTAAAAATAATTTATTAGGTCCTTTGATCATAAAAGAGCGAAAATGGAGGAGCAAGATTTCGAAACGGTGCATAACATGAATGTATGGGAAGTAGAGTTTTCTCCATTTGTTAGACATACAATGAAAATGTGGAATACATGCATACAATATTGGATGGCTGTGTGCATTTATAAAAGATTCCCTTATAAAAGTTTAAGAACTGTCATTACGTTGACTCTCTCTGCTCTATGGCATGGTTACGCTGCAGGCTATTATTTTTGCATCTGTCAAGTTCCGCTCTATCTATCATTTGAGGATATCTGCATTAAATTTTACAAACAATGTGAAGAGAACGGATTTGTGAGTTGCTCATATATAATAATTCTAGATATAATATATGTATATGTAAGTTTGCAAGATCATTTGCATATTGCAAATTATGCACTACATATATTATGTTAACACAACTCTGGTAGCAGTTGAGCACAGTCTGCCATCTCAATTCTCAATAGTGTCGACAGAAATGCAGCGGGAAGCAATCTCCGTATCATAATATATACATATAATATATATATATGCTAAAAAAAATGTTACAAAATTTAAACAAAAATTCTTATATAAAAATATAATATAAAAATAGATTTTAAGCATGGCATGTTGACACAATATAACAGAAATTAAATAAAAATTGGACACAACATGACACATCATATTGCGTCGACAGAATATTGTCAGAAATCAAATTCATCTGCAAGCACGGCGTAAGGGCAGAAATGCTGCAAAAATTAAGCATCTATCATCTCAAAAAATAACAGCAAAAACACAGCAGAAATACAGCACGATCTGTTATCATAAAACAATAATAGATTACATCAATCTTAAGATATGTTATATTAAATAATTCTTTTGTTTACCGCTATATGATGTATCTATCTCGTCATATTCAAGTTTCTATTACAGACAAACATAAAAATTGCAAAGCGCGGCTAGAACAAGATTAAAAATGGCGCCTGCACACAGGATACGGCGAGGCAGCAAGCGTTGCCGCGTCTTGGATTTTGTGTACAAAAGCCATAATATCTATTTTTATCAGTTTAATTTCTGAATTCTAACAAAGAACTCAGAATGTTAAATTGAAAGTTTGAAAACCAAGGAGACCAATATGAAATGATATATTTATTGACTGCTTGAAATAAAATAAAAGTTTATCATTTTTTGTTAAAAATTTTTTTCAGAAATTAAGCTGACAAAAATAGATATGGCTCCTGCATACTGAACACGTGGCAGCGTGGCTACGCTTGCGGCGTCGCCGCATTCTGTGTACAGCCATTATGGATTTTTAATCTTGTTAGCGTTACAATCTTATATTTGCCTGTAACAGAAACTTGAATATGAGATAGATATATCATATAGCGGTAAACGAAAGAACTATAATTGATATAACATTTTAAAATTGCTGTGATTCTACCATTATTTTATGACAACAGATCATGCTGTGTTTCTGCTGTTATCTTTTGAGATAACAACGCATGCTTAATTTTTGCAGCATTTCTGCCATTACACATGTAATTAATATTTTGCAAATGAAATCGATTTCTGTCGATGTAGCACAGTGTATCATGTTAAGTTCAATTTTTATTCAATTTCTGTTGATAACATATATTGTCAACATGCAATGCTCAAAATCTACTGTTTATATGTAAAAAAAAAGTCTGCTTAAATTTTACAGCACTTTTTGTAGCATGTCATGACACGGAAACTGTTTGTTTTCTACTGTGTTTCTGCCGACACTAGTTGAAACGGCAGACCATGCTTAACTGCTGCCAGAGTTCTGTATTCTGCCAATATAATATGTAATGCATAATTTGCAATATACAAAATTTTGAAGATTTGACTATCTGAGTATACAGGGTGTCCCATTTTTAAAAACGCACCTCGATAATTCTTCAACGAAGCATTTTCAGCAAAAATGTTTTAGACAAAAATTGTATGGTTTCGAGGGGAACATAAGATGGTGTCATTAATTTGAATAATTGTTTGAAGGTCACGTGAAGGTCATCTTTAATTTTTTGAATGGAACCGCCTACTGTTCATTGCATATACTTGTAGCTTATCTCGAGAGCTTTCCAAAAACATATTATAAAGCTATTTTTCGTACATAAAGTACATAAAGTACATAAAGTACATAAAGTACTTTCCGAGTTATGAGGCTTGAAAGTTACAGTACCATGGCATTAGCATTAAGGTGTATAACGTAGAAGTTGCCCGGTTGTTTATTTTGTTGTAACAAAGTTATTTTGTTGTAACGAAGAAGTTAACTACATATTTGAACGCAAAATTTGTCTTCTCATTCCTGCTATCGAAATAAGGGGTTAGCATTCAAATAATTAATGTAGTTACCTCAGTGTGAAACGATGATCCATGGGAGTCATAATATCTCTCCAAATTGAATTTGGGCTCTTCTCTTCCAACAGCACGAATGATATATGTAATTGTACATTCAATTGAAAATTCAGTGAAAATTGAACTTAGAAAAAAGTCTCGATTTTTTCCTATGGGGATTTATAAAAAATGTGGTTTACGCAGAAATACCTACAACTAGAGATAATATGGTAGACAGTATAAGAAACTGTTGCAATTCTATTCCTAAGAATATCCTTCTGGAAACTGCTCGAAATTTCGAACATCGAATTCTATATTCAGAATTTCAATTATGTATTCAATTATGTATTCAGAATAAAGGAGGAATTTTTGAATATTTATTGCGATAGAAAATTCTCAAAATCTTACCTTAACTGGCCGGATCTTTTCCGATCTTGTCTTAACTGGCTAAATCACCGACTGATCTTGCCTTTACTAGCTGGATCATCGACCAACCACACAAGAGATGATACGATTATTATCAGACAGACAAGATTGGTCGATCTTGCCTTGACTTGCTGGATCATCTTCCAATCTTTCTTCGAACACAAAAGAGGTGTAAATCCGACCGGGCAACTTCCGCGTGGTACATCTTGGGTAATACTAATACTGGTGGTACTGTAACATTCAAGCCTCATAATTCGGCAAGTACTTTATGAAAAATAGCTTTATAATATGATTTTGGAAAGCTCTCGAGATAAGCTACAAGAATATGCAATAAAAAGTAGGCGGTTCCATTCAAAAAATTGAAGATGACCTTCACGTGACCTTCAAACAATTATTCAAATTAATGATACCATCTTATGTTCCCCTCGAAATCATACAACTTTTGTCTTAAACATTTTTGCTGAAAATGCTTCGTTGAAGAATTATCGAAGTGCGTTTTTTAAAATGGGACACTCTGTGTATATACACAGGGTGTCTGATAATAATCGTATCATCTCTTGTGTGCAAATAGAGCTTGTTATACCGAGTGGGAAAGTCCTCTAGCGTTTTGTGATTTTCGCAATAATAAAAAATAAATAATAAGATCAACTATATCACGCGAATATTAGCGCGCGATGAGAAGAGACAGTTCACTGTTAGGCGATTACTGTTGCTATTTGTAAAGCACTCCTTTCAATGCTTGGTTGTGCACCTTAGCAACCGCATAATTTCGGGTTGTCCCTTCTCGTAGGGCACTTATATTCGCACGGATTGATTAACTTTTTTAAATTCATTGTTAGTCATTCATCATTGATGAGAAAAAAAATTGTTAAAAAATATATAGCTGCTTGGTGCAAATTCATTTTTTCTTAAAAACAACTATGTGTTTTTTTACACCAATTGATTCCTTTCTTTATTTTGTGAATAAAAGTATTGAGGTAGATAATCAAAAAATGAATATTTTATGATAAATTTTTGTAAATGTTTACATTAACTTACTAACCTCACGGATAATTTTTTTTTTTTTTTTTTTTTTTTTTTTGACATGTATTATAGGGAGTATATTACATTATATATGTTTTAAATTTTCTAACGCATTGTTTTGGTTCCTAAAATAGCGATTTTGAAATATCATAATTTTCATATTTACTTTATATTATTTTTTCGTTATTTTACTTGTGTTTATTTTTTTTTTTTACATTTGCTCATAATTAATATTACTGCCATAATGCTTTAGATCTATTGTTTAGAATCGCTGGGAATTTCAAAATAAGTGTAGAAATGCAGCTTTATATATTGCTAACCATTACTGCAGACAAAAATAAACTTATTGATTATTTAGTTCGATATTGTGCTTATTCGTATTTAAATCTTATTTTCAATATTTAATATATATATTTTCAACATTATGTCAAAATTATATTCTCTTGCAAATGATTTATAAAATAACGTTTAAATTATTCACAATCACGGCTCCACCTGCAAATGGACTGCAAATTTTTTTGATAACTTTTTATACTTAGAGAATAATATAAATAACAATTTTTAATCGGGGGAGAAAAAAAATGTTACAGATCAAAAAAACGAAAAAAAAACGGTTTTCGTTGAAAATAGTTTAACGAATGGAATTCGTTGATAGGTAATTCTCTGATACCGTACATGACAAATTTTAGTTTAAAATCAGAAATAAGTTTGGATTTGGTTATATCTTCAGAAAGTGGAGCCCCCCGTGGGAGGGAGGGGGCAGAACCCACTGTGTCTATGCATACACTTTTCTATTTGCACAACAGTTGTAGGTCAGAACTCGCTTTCTGTTGTAAAGTATATGTGTAAACACAGTGGGTTTCGCCTCCTCCCCCCCCGCCCCATATGGAGGGGCGCACTTCCAAAGAAAATAACCTAACCCAAAGCTATTTCTGATTAAAACTAAAATTTGATTTGGATTAGGTTATATTTTTTTTAAGTGGAGCCCTCTCCTCCGTAAAGGGGGCGGAACCCACTGTGTCCACGCATACACTTGCTTTCTAAAGTAAATGCATAGACAGAGGGGGTTTGCCCCTCCCTTTCCCGCACAGAGGCGACCACCAGAAAATATAATTTAACCCAAATCTATCAATTTTAAAAGTAAAATTGCATTGTTTTTCATTATTAGATTACATATAAACCTTGATTTTTATAAATCTTTGTTAATAACTTTTAAATAAACGAGCGAGGGCTACCTCTTGGATGTAACTCAGGACAGTGACCTTGACAACATATCTCAAGGTCAAGGTCATTGGGGCTGGACCTCCTTTTCGCTTACCAGATTTTCTTATAGAGACATGATCATATTTATCAAAATTCGGTAAAAGCCTTATTGTAAATAATTACTTTTTTCTTATTCTTTTTTTTTATTTTATAAATACTCTTATTATACTCTTTATTTTTAATTACTCTTATTTTTTCTTACTTTTTTTTATCCCCTTTTTCTAAATTTTTTCTAAAATTTCCACTTTTCTGATCTATAACATTTTTTTTGGGCCTCCCCCAACTAAAAATAGTTATTTATATTTTCTTCTAAACATAAAAAGTCCGTAAAAAAATTTGCAATCCATTTGCAGGTGGAGCCGTGATTCTGAATAATTACCTAAAATAAATTTAGTAAGATACAATAAATATTACTTTTTATTTTTTAATATTTTTCTTATTTTATCGGAATATTTTATTAAGTATTTATTATTAAAAATAAAAAATATGTATTTAAGCAAGCGCGGGGAATTATTCAAACTTTCTTTTGTACGGAAAGTTCCAAAAATTATATATTTTGTATAACCCAGAGAAAAAAGGCCCATATATAAATATATATATTATTTGGATCGCAAATCATATTATTTTATATCAGACATAATCTGTCAATATAATATATAAATTATACGAGATTATGTGTAATATACGATCATACATAATTATATATAATCATATAAAATTTATACATATAATCATGTACAGAGTGTCCTGCAAAGATTGTGCCAATGCTCGTGAGCGAACAGAGCACAGTTAACTGAACAGAAAAGTTCTTTACCATTTTGTTCTATGATGCTTAATAAAGGAATTATTGAGTAAAGTCAATCATCGCCGATTTTTAGTCGGGCGCACGTTGGTGAGCAGCGCTGTAACAGCTGAGCGCTCACGCATACTATCAGGCGCGCGGCTCACAGACGTGCGCCTGGCTAAAGATCGGCGATGATTGACAGACTTTTTTTTCAATAATAACTCTTTTATTAAGCGTTATAAGACAAAATGGTAAAGGACTTTTCTGTTCAGTTTACTGTGCTTTATCCGCTCACGAGCGTTGGCACAATCTTTGCAGGATACACCCTGTATATTTGTATATGGGCATATTTCATAATATATGTTTATATATGGACTTTTTTTCCCGGGAAGTATTACTTTATAGTTTACTTTACTTTATAAAGTAAAACTATTAAATATATGTATTAGAACTTTCCGTACAAAAGAAAGTTTGAAATAAATTAATTCAATATATTTGCATATTTAAATCTCTAAATGAATGTTTAATAATGAGTAGCTTAAGATAGTTGTCTTGCAAATGGCAATTAACGAAAAAAATTTGAAAATTTAATTATACATTAATAAATGTGGTATCTATACAATTGTACAACTTAAAAGCAATTGACCGTCCCGAACGCGAGATAATCGCTATCAAAAATTGCATTTTTTATATGTATACGCAAAACGTAAATACGAAAATCTTGTATTTTAAATTTTAATAATTAGAAAAAATAACAAGAAAGTGATGAAAAAGTAATACAAAATAGAAGGACACTTTTAATTCTATTAAAAAAACCGAAATTATTGACCATTTAGTTTTAGAAATACAATAATAAAAAGATCTTACGATATCATTTTACCCTTGTTATTTATCGAAAGTAAAATAAAGACAGATGATGTTTGCGCACGTTGCAGGCAATTTGTGACAAAATTTGCAATAACGTACAGAATATATAAAAATTTTTAATCGGGAATCATAAGAAGTCGGATGTTTCAATGTTGATTCAGAGTATAAAATTTTGGATTGTATTGTCGCGAGACAACTGCCTTAGTTATGAATGCTTAATAATGATGAAAATCTTTTGAAAAACATAATTGAAATATATTGACGATCATAATCTTAGAAATGTATATCAAGTTTTAAAGTCATTGAGCCTAAATTGCCTTTTCTAAAAATGTTTTTTCGTTATTTCAAAATCGCATATCTCAGGAACCAAAAAAAGAACAAAATTCAAAGAACAAAATTCAAAGCATACATTACTTAGAAAAATATACCTCCCCTCTACAATACAGGATGTCCTGAGTCGATCGCATCACCCGTCGTGTGCAGGTAGAGCAGATAAAACTGAGAAGAAAAGTCCTGTACCATTTTTTTCTATAACGCTTAAAAGAGTTATTACCGAGTGAAATCTGGCCTATCTGGTCATCGCCGATCTTCAGCCGAGCGCATGTCGGTAAGCCGCGCGGTGTGCGAGAGCGCTCAGTTGTACAGTGGCGCACCACTACCAGGCGCGCGGCTCACTGACGTTCGTCCGGCTAAAGGCCGGCTGATTGGCCAGACTTCACTCAATAATCTCCTTTATTAAGCGTTATAGAAAAAAATGGTACACTTTTCTTCTCAGTTTTACCTGCTATACCTGCACACGATGGGTGGTTCGATCGAATCCGGACACCCTGTATATATGAAAAAGCAAATGATCCATAAGGTGTAAGTTAATGTAAACATTTATCAATGTTTCATAGTTTGTATAAAATTATGTCACATTAAAATATAAAATATCTCGTGAACTATTCAATTTTTAGCTATCTTATCTTTATAACTTTTTACGCCGAATATTGCGACAAATCAATTTATGTAAACAAATTAGGGTAGTTCTATTTAAAGAAAAAATGAAGATGACTTTAAAATAACCTCATGAAATCTTCATAGATCAAACCAATAGCTTATCAACAAATCATATCTTATGTCTTTTTCGAAATCACAAAACTTTTGTATGATTTTTTCTACATTTTCAAGATATTCAAAGTAATTAAAATGATACACTCTGTGCGTGCGCGCATGCGTGCGTGTGTGTGTGTGTGTGCGTAGTATATTGAAAATATCATTTTGTATTTTTCGAATAAGTAATAAAAAAGATTTTTTTAAATATATTTTATATAGTTATTGCAGCGCTATAGCAATTTTTTAATCTTTTAAATTTGATTAATAAATTTGATTAAAATTTTATAAATATTTCTAAATAATTAAACACACAAATTTTTTTAGAACGATATTCATCACAATATTGATATATGTTATTCTCATAATGAAATACAGGCTAGGAAAGTCTGGAGATTCTTCCTTTGGTGGGCAAAACTTACGTGCATGGCATATCTTGGCGTGCCCTTCCAATTGCTGCGCTTCCAAGAAATAATACATTTTTACAAGAGTCTGTATTTCTCCGGACATATCTTAGGACTTGGACTTTATCTGATCGTACGAATTCTGAAGCCTTATCTTCTCAATCGACGACAAAACGATGAAGAGCATAAGAACAAATAATTTTTTCGTTCTTTATTTTAAAAGTGCATTGACTTTAAAATGAAAGTTTTTACACTAATGCAAAATAAAATAAAAATTATCTTGATATTTAGCCATACTTTATTTTTTTAACCACTGATACATTAATGTATTTTCTTATATAATATAAGCTTTTAGCATGGTTTTTGAATACTACCCAGATAGCCAAGTCTGTTCAAACAGATTTTGTCAAACGTCTGCTACAAATTTTTGTCAGAAGAAAGACTGCAAACTGTATACAAAATCTGTTATATCAAATAATGATAGCAGAACATCAGCAGAAATATTACAAAACCTGCTGACATAAT
>JBCEZX010000118.1:180810-221749 GCA_039654345.1 Cataglyphis cursor
TATATATATGTATGTATGTTTTACTTGCATCGAGATAAAATCTGATTTAATCTATGTGTTGTGTTTTAGCAGTAACAAAAAAAATATAAATTGAATATGATAGCTAATGACTATTTCTATTTCGTTTTTTTTAATAATGAAAGAGAAATTTCGTAAAGAGAAAAATATAAAGATAAAGAAAAATATAAAAATAAAGATTTACATCAAAATATTATATTAAAATAAATTAATTTTACTACAAAATGGGGCTATCGTTACTCCTATCTGAGGTAATTTTCTTTCGCAATAAATATATTCTTTTCGCAAAAGTTGTTAAGAAATATTGTTGTATCTCGAAATATAATAGTTTTATATTACGCCGAGATATATGAATTTATCAAACTGTTTAGCACACAAAACTTTTTTAATTTATCGGCTAAATTCTCCGGAAATAAGAATTTTCCTGTGCAGAAAAAAATAATAGAGTTAATAAAAAATTGTTACATTTTTATGACTTTTAATACGTTATAGCTAGACTCTCTCGCACATTCGTGTTAGATAAAGTCATATTTCCTTCCGTACGCAATGACACGACACGACGGGACGGTGTCATAATTCATGACTGCGGAATGGCATTAAAGCGGAGCAAGCTTTGAACGTGAATCTCACACTATAGTGAAACTGCTGCAACAATACCGCCGCCATCGATCTCTTCTGAATTGCAATAAGTTAAAATTAAGCAGAATCATAATTCCGCATACATCGATATTCTAGCATTTGCAATTGATTTGAGAATACGAGTTAAATAATGTGTCGATGCGGTCGTTTGATTGAGATCATTGGAGACTAAAAATATATTTTCTATTGAAACTTAAACTTACAATGAAACATCGGATTGCCTTGATAGTATATCTACATATTCTTTTTTTTTTAAGTTTATAAAGTTGAAGTTCATTAATGAACTTCGATTTATAAATATTATCAATATTCAATATTAAAATATTTTTGCACATATAAATCAAGAAACTTCGATAGTTTAGATTTAAAAAAATGTAAATATATAATTTTGAAATGCTTTTCCCGCTCGCAATATGGTAAATTGATACAACTGAATGAGAAACACAATCGAAACAACAATTTCTCATTTCAATTCTGCCACGCGATCCTTGCGATAAATCAGAATTAGACACTGCTAGTAATTAAACATTCGGCGACAATGGAGATTGGAGGAAGCGTTAGCTCAACTCTCTGTACGGGGTTGGCAAACAAAATTAGTTTCATGGAAGACCGCAGCACCGTGCGATGTGCTGATTAAACTTAATTTATGTAATTACAATCGCCAAGGAGAGCCATTGTGTGTGCTCCGCCAACTATTCCTATGATGTAATTGTGATATAATGTGGAACGCTCCGCGCGCACTTTACCGTAGTCGATGACGAGTTAATAGATTGCGTTATTTCGTCGATATAATGTTGAGATTCTTTATCTCATAAATTTAATCTTTTAGATTTAATATCCTCTTAGTGGAAGTTGTTTATTCGAAAAAAATCTTTGATTTTCACAGTGTGAAAATTAAAAAAAAATGTACATTTATGACAAAATTTAAAATCACGTAACGTAAATCGTTCTACGATTTTTTTATTTAATCGAGGATTGCAGGAGCAGCGTTATAATGGTGAGTGACTTTGGCAATCGAAATGATCGCTATTTCTGGCTATCAACCCGGTAGGAGAATGCTATGCCGATACTATGTACATTGAATATCTTGCTGGTTGCCCTCGCTTTACTGTGGCCGTGACCAAGAACAGGGATTAATCCGCGTTTGGCTAATGACAGTTCTCCCAAGTAGTTTCCGTTGGCGCTCTACAGTTCCGAGTAGTTTCCGAATTGCCAAGTACATATCGTCGCCCTCTGGACGACGGTATACGCCTGCGAATTTTGCCTTCCATGTACGAGCAAAGATACCCATTGGTCTATCGGATACTTTGGAAGTGCGACCACAAATGTAATCGCGTTATCTTACTCCGCTAACACTACGAGACTATGCGCTAGATAGAATTCACATAACTCGTAACTTCAATCTGCTAACATTGACAGTACAACCAAGTCTGACTGCTTTTTGTTATAGAACGATGTTCTTTAAAAAATAATTTAATTCTTTGAAATACTTTGCCAGCGAATTGTAATATATAAACATTACCAATAAAAGCATACTCGAAATTCCTTGAATCTCACAATCAATTAAATTACTCATATTTTAATAGCACGTAATAAAAGTCCATAAAACTCATATCCACTATTTAACTTTCTCTAATAAATTTTATCGTAAAAAGGAAGAATAGTTTTTTTAAGCGGATTTAAATTAATAATTTTAACTTATACATATATGTATATATATAATAATATTCTTTGTGTTTATATGCCACGTTTTTATAATTATTTCTTCTTTAAGAAAAGATCAAGAATTAATTCAAGTAATAAAAGCTTAAAAAAATAGATATATATATATATATATATATATATATATATATATAAATTTTTAAATGTCTGTTTTAAAATTAAAAATTTAATAACTTTATTATTTCTGATTAATGTCATAACTATTGAATGATTACTGTGGCATGGATTCTCGACTGTGTGGGAACAATCGATCGAACAGGACATACGTAAGCACATTAGTTCCCATTTAACATGTTCCAGTGGCTTTGTCTATGGTATCAAGCGTATTTGCGGTATAAGCGTCGAGTAATTGGGTTGCCGGGCGTGTTTGGATGGAGGTGGGACCGAGGAGGCAGTGAAGAAGAGAGATAGTTCATACGCGCATAAGATAGAAAGGAACACATATATCAGTTGTCGCATGACTTGACGCGTACAGGTGACTGCATATGTCGATATGTTACATTGCTCCATTGAACAAGACATGATCAAAATATCCTGCGCTCTGTCACGTAACGCGAATGTCGAATAAATTGCTTCGCTCAATATTGCATCAATATTGCAAGATTGATGTGCAAAATTTTTTACAGCTATATGTTTCTCTATGTGACGGAATTTAAAACGCTTGAAAATTCATCCATGAAACACCCTTTATTTTTTCGAAAACATTACGAGAAATTTTGTTTATCGATTTGCTCGATTAATTAATGTAAAAAGAGATAGAAAGGAAATATATTAGATGAGCAATAATGCATAAATATATTTCTAAATTGAAAGAAACCGAACCGTCTCTGTAGCAGAATATTTCTGTGTAATGAGTTTCTTACAAAATGGTATATTCTCTTAATCAGCGAAATACACGCCAAGAAGGAATTTTCCTTTGAGTAGCGTTAGTAAAGATGACAAGGCACTATAGCAAGCCGACCAGAGAAGAGATCGCGCATAAGCGAGTTATGTACAACACAGCAGGTCTACTTGCTATTATAAGGGAATCCCGGGGCGAGCTAAACAAAGCGAAGGATGTTGGCCCGTTGGGTACAGATGGGACACACGACGCCTTCTCTCTCTACGGCCTGATATCGTATCTCCACAAAGTCCCAGGACGATGCTTCTTCTCGTTATAAAGGCTAGTTGTCTTGCGACGTCAAGATCTATAGGGTCGCGAGGAATCTTCATTCGTGTTCAAGAGTTTGTAAATGGCTCCGACTTTGAGCTTATGCTTTGTAACATGATAATTAGCCCTTCGTTAATTATGGGAACTAACGTGCTACCATTTTCTCTCTTCATTAACACATTTCTCTCTCCAACTTCCACAAACTTCCATTTTAAATTTTTCCGATAAAAAAAAAATTTTTCTTACCACAAAAAAAAATATATTTTAATATGAGCGCGCTTTTATAAAAATTAATATTTAATAAAAGAGAAATATATTAGAGAGAGGCTTCTTTTATATTATGTCATTTAGGACTTCAATAGTCTCCCCCCGCTCTTCTTGACTGTAAATTTAAATTATGAATAATGTAAATTTGTATTATAAGACCGGATAAATTTGATTACGTATGTCGGGCTCGTGTGAGAAAGCCACAGGCATGATCGAAAATGATTTCGAAGGAGAATTCGAAAAGACATCCGCGCCATTCGATCTTAGCTATCGAGTGGAAGTCGGCAGGTCGAAGACGAAGAGAAACGAGCACTCCATGCCGAGAGAACGAGCAGCATCCCGGATCCTGGGCACGTGTCCGAAAAGTTTTGAGCTGGAAAGGGCGAGCCGTGAAAGATCCCGAGAAACTTGAGCGTAAGAAATTGAATAGCGACCGAAGTGTATGTACTGCTTCGCTCTTCGATAGCGGGCATTGCTACTTTTTCAACACGGAATTACGACGCAGCAATGTGGAAATTATAACACATGAGAGTTTCGTTATAGCGCATTAAAGTGCAATAAAATAAACTCGAATAAAGCAATCTTTTCAAAAGATGAACAATGTGTAAAACATTATGTGAATACTTAACTACCTGTTACATGTTAAAGGAATTTGAAAATAATTTTGAAATTTGTAAAAAAATAATGAAAATATGTGCATGCGTATGTCATATTTTAATAACATGTGTTAATAATATTGCATAAATATATAAAATAAATAAAATGGTAGAAAATATAAATGGAAATAAATGAAAATAAGCGATGATTAAAAGCTGTGATAAATTCTTGAAGGAGTACAATAATAGTGATTGCGGTAGAATTAACATCAATGACCTCGAACAATGGTGATTTTGACCTAAAACAACTCTGATCTCGAGCACGACCACCTACTCAATCTGCAGATCCGTCTTTCTCCCTCTCCCTTTCAGGTTCTTAATCGTCTCTTGAGCTGATTCGTATCCGAGGATAGTTCGTTGGTGCGGATGCTCCATTCTATTGCCGCAGTAACTTGCTTGTTCTCCTTCCATCCGTTCTTTTCCCTCGAGTCCTTACTCGCGTCGGGCCTCGTTCCTTCTCGCATTTCACTCGGATTGTTCATTATAAATCCGATAGATAGAGAGGTTTTGTAATATCTCAAAAATTGAATCTGCATCTCTTTTCCATTATCTTGTAGATGATTATCACTCTTTGAACAAAAGTCCTTTGGACGAGCAAGAGGCGAGCATTTAACGAAAAAAAAATTGAAATCTCCCAATTACTCGCGTGTACACTTACAGAAACGAAAATTTATTATTATTATTAGTTAAATCGGCAATATGTTATAATAGGAATCACATCATCTATGCTATTGAATATCTCACAGGTAATTAAATTGTAAATGTAATAATGAAATAGACATTGATATAGATGATTTATTAACATTGTTTTGATCGATGATTAAAGTCGTAAATGTAATGTGTCATTCAGTGGACGCGAATAAATCGATGAAGATAAATGTAAAAGAGTTGTGTCAAATAATCGATGGAAACGAGTGAATTATATCTCGAAAATAGAAACGCAGCTGACAGTCCGGGAATTGATAATAATAACGGAGAATAAGATAATTTTCAATTTACTTCAGAAGTTGCATCTCTTGCGACTTCCATGATAATTTACATCACTGCCACATTCTCGAAGATATTATCTACCACTCTGCGGACCTTTAAAGAGAAATTATTACATCTACACGCGAAGTACAAAACATTTTCAAACCCATAGTTTCGCGACCGCGAAATGTGTGTTATTATACAATTTTTCATTTTGTTTATAACGAAAGTATTTTCAGAAAAATATTATCGCGAGTAAACCTTATCGCAATTTTTCTGTAGACCATAATATGGTCTTGATCGTATTTCTCGTGTTTTTTACTATCGTTTTCTATTTATAACTGAAAATTTTGCATATTTGTATAGAGTGTGGAGTTTGGATATGCGAAAATATCTCGCCGCAAAAATAAGGCGTAGTGAAAATGAATCGCAGTAAATGTAATAAAAAGATATATAGCATATAAGAATAAAGTTTTCATATTTTATAAATAATATATTTAAAAATAAATATTTAAAATGCTATAGTTAAAAAAAAAATGAAAGGAAACTGAAGAAAATTATAAAATTAATAATAAGTGCAGATTCTTGATATCTCCTTGCGTGGGTTATGTGGGTAATGAGATATTGTCGCTAGTGCGGCTATTCATCCCATGGAATAATTCAATTGCAATTCTGTTTAATTTAACAACTCTATAAAATGTTCTTGCGTGTTGAATAAAAGGCACGCGATGCAATCGTGATCAGTAGAACAGTTCTTATGTTTGTGTAATAGGTGAGTATATAACCAACAAGTACACAACCAACAGATGGATGAACACGTGGCTCCTCTTGTCGCGGCACGCTCTGAACGCGTGAATACGAATGTATTCATAGCCACGGCAATCTCCTCTCGCCGCTGTAGCCGTTGAATTGAGATCTGCGTGTAGAAATAGACAGCTCGATGCTATTCACCCGAGCGTAATACGCTTGGAATAGTGAATAGTCTTCGCGCTATGAGCGCTACTCTTAAATTGAAATTTTTTATTTTTCTTCGTAATATTTGTGAACAATTTTTATAGAAGAGAAATACGATGTTATAATTTTATTTACTTTTGTCTTTAATCCCTTCTTAAGAGTGCGTTAAATATTTGGGAGTTTCTGTATTATAGTGGCGCAATTAAATGTATATAATTATATTATTAAGACAGTAATAAAAGATTGCAGTTGAAAATGCTAAAAATGACATCAACGGGACATCCCCAGGTTTTATTGCGGAATAAAATAGAGAAACAGAACATTTATATATTTCTTTCTCTTTATCTTTTTCTATGAGAATCTGATAAAACGGAAAAAAACTATATTATATGACGTTGAGAAAGACGAGACTCGGCACTGTCTGCAATTTTCCTCAGCTGGCACTTTTAATCAAGAAACGCGATGGGAAGAAGAGAGAAACGAAGCCCTCGAAATAGAATCTCGGTTACCGCGCTGGGACATATGTGAGGATAAGAGACGTTCTCCTTCTCAAAGCGTATGTATCCCTGTACATAACACGAACATGATCTCCGGAATTACATTTTATTCTCCACCGCCGGAACGTTTCTACCATTTGATTTTCTCTCTACCGTATCTGTGAGCTGTATCATACTTAAAAAAGACCTTGAAGAAATTCATTTATACGATGCAATGCACGTCGTACGCACATCTCCGACAATCGTTAAATCGTGTTGCGTAGACATATTTTTGATTTATAATAATATATTATAATTTATTATAATATGTAATGTAAAATATCTGGAATTATCTGAAAATGTCTATAGTAACTAGTAAAAATAGTTCTATTAGTTAGAAATGAGAAACATTTATATCATTTTCGCGGTTGAAAATATCTTATATTGTGCCTTCTCTCAGAATTATGATGACGGCATTTTGTGGTATCCCGCAATTAATCATGTGAGCTAAACGCGCCACGAATAAACTGGATATTTCTTCTCAGTGTATTTTTCATCGTATAAGGACGCCCGAGGGAAAAGTAGAGAAAGTGTATGTCTAAACGAAGAGATCGCTTGAAAAGGGTGCGACTTGCGGTTGACCTAAGTAATTGCACGCGCTTCCAACCATCTTCATCTTTCCTTCATTTAGATTTTAGATGAAAAAAAGGGACGACTGCTTCAATCTTTATCCGTTACTAGAGAGAAAAAATTTCGCTACTTTTCTAAAGATTTTCCTTCATTTATCGTTTCTAACAAAGAATTTTATTCATGTATAACCAAATAATAATATAAACATAAGTGCACATCAGATGATGACAAAATATAAAATTTTATTAAATAATAGTTTTATTAAATAAATAAATTTTATTCAAATAAAATTATAAAAATATAAAATATATTTCCAAATAAACATCTCTAGTATAAATGGTTAAATCTGACTCGGGGAATAAAATTTATCCTTGGAAATGCGTTCGTTAAAAGCTTTACATTATGTTTTTTATCCCACTGTCTTGCTCGGATAGTCGCAATAGCCATAGACCCGTGATTATCGCGAACGAGTGGAGAAAAAGCTATCGGCAAAGGATAACGGAGGATAAATCCGGAAAAAAGGAAAAGGACAGAATACTCCTTGAGCCCTTCCGATAATGGCGTGTCGCGACCATGCGAACATTTCCTCAGTTGGCTCGCTTCGCGCTTCTTCTTTTCAGGATATGTGGGTTTCCTCAGTGATGACACGCTATTACGGTCAGTCGCAGCTATTGTTCCCCATTCTTTGCTATCGATTTTGTGCTAAAATTTTTATACGAAAAACATTGAACAATATCGCGTAAAGTTTATTAATACAAATTGTTCAACAAATTGTTTCAACATTGTAATAATTGAGTTTGTCATTGTTTCTTTCTTATTAGTTAGTGACATTTGTTGGCTGATATATAAATAATTTAGATTAAATTATTTAATTTGGTGTTTTTTTCATCTAATTATATATATTTTTTTTTTATTAGAAATTGTATATATTTTATTATAATAACATCCCATCAAATTGTTATATAATATTTATTATATACATATTTATTAAGTTATATTATAACAAAAATATTTCTTCGTACGTTGTATATTTATTATAAAAAAAAGAGCAAACGTTTGTTGCGCATTCTAAATTTCAATTAGCGACGATTGTTTTGCAACGCAAGGGTTTGATAGGGTTAAATAGTGGGTTAAATAGTTATTTTAGAAAGATACGGTATAGGACTAATCTGTCATAAGAATTGCTTGCATTTAACAAACGGATGTACGTGCCGACGATATACGCTAGAGGATAAAGCCATGCGCGCGTGACTCTTAAAAAAATTTCTCTCACGGAGAGTTCCCGGGATGCATACTATGCACGACTTACAAGTTCGAGGACTGTAGACACATTTATTTCAAAAATAAAAGAAATCGACATTACAACAATGAGGACGAGTTAAAAAATAGCGTCCAATAATATCACAATTTATTTTGCAATTATTATATAAGAGTATAATTATTATGATAAAAAATTAGAAAAAATTGTCTATTAATACTATTATTTGTTTTACAAATTTACAACTGTTTGCAATAAAAATCTTTCGTCTATATTTCCAGACATACAAGTAGACGCTCGCTGTTCTTGCAAGATTTATTTAATACTGAATTATTGATAAACGAATAGTAAGATGGTTTTTTTGATCTCAATGGCCGTTAATTTGAAAGCACGTTTTGTTTTTATTGATTGTCTGTACTGTATGTTTTTAATTTGTTTATCAATTAATCGCGAGGATAATTTATATTTGAATATAGTTGAACGAATGCGTAACGAGCGGCCAACGATATTCATATCTATGGTCATTATTGCACGCACAGGCGTTGATTTGATCAATTGTTCTGCGGTATTCGAGTGCAATTTCGATCGTCGACCCCGAAATCGCGTTTAAACTCATTCAACAAAAGTCCATTAAGAACTTTCAATTCCCGACTGTAACATTAAACTCAGTTCTCGCACTGAGAGTTCGGAACATTTATCTATCTCGAGACGAACAATTCTTTTGAACGAAGGATTCTTCTTTCAGTCAACGAAGGAAGAAAAACCTTGATTCATTCGGAACAGATATATAAAATGTAATATATAAATAAGCTCTTGCAAACAAGTTACCATTTTATTATTTTATATGTATAAAACTAATTTTACAAAAAAATTTAGCATTTTCGTATATAAATCGTGACGTTATTAACGTCAGATTTTTTTCACATGCACTTCCTTGATAAAAGAAACAATTTTTCGGTTTTCTATTTATATTTAATTTTATATGTTGAATATATTTTTCACTCGTAATTTAATTGTAAGTTCGATAATAACATGTTCCTGATTTTGTTATTAAAACGATAAAATGCATTAAGCCCCATTAAATCGATCGAGTTTATTAAACATTGATATTTTGAATAAACAAGAAAAATAGAATCCGTTATGATCCGTAAGTCTATAACATTATACGCCGAATCGTATCGCGAGATTGCAAATCCAATTTGATGAGATATCCAGGCATAAGAATTTTATTTTTTCATCAATAAAAGAGAAAGAGAGAGAGAGAGAGAGAGAGAGAGAGAGAGGGAAAGCAGTTATATTTGAGCGTATTGGTACTTCGATGGAAATCCAGCTGGATTGAAAGCGGGCGATTGAATCGCACGCTCCCCCGAAAACGATTAGATTTTCCCTTCGGTGAGCGAGGGGCGAGTCGCTTCGGTATAACACGTGTTGCTGAAATTCAAAAACCGATTACTGTTAAGCCGCGACAGGCGGTCAATACGATAATGTTCGTAACGGATGCAAAATCTAGCGCGAATCTCGATAGGAAAAAATTCTCATGCAGCAACCCTACAAAAGTGCTGTTTATGATCTGACCAAATGTCCAGCCAAAACCAGTCACATAATACTATGATATGAGCAATACGCACGCGTTTGCTATCACTCATTATCATCCGGTATCGTTATTTGCAATGAAACGATACGATGACTTTATTCGCGAAAAAGAGAAGCAGCCTTACGACGCTCGATGATGTAATATTGTATTACTACCATGATAAAATGCAAATTTAAAAGTCTGCTTTAAAAAAAAAAAAATGAAAGAAACTATTTATGGAAGAGTACAAGAGAAAAAATGATGTAAAAAGGAAAAACAAATCTATATATTACTATATATCTATATATTATGACATATATGTTAATTCTTCTTAAAAATATCTTCTAATCAACTTTTTTTATTCATTAAAAATTCATGAGTATATAACATGTTTTTTTCGTATTTTTTTTTCATAATACAGCATAATCTCGAACGCGCATAACTTCTCTTTAGTCTTTTAAAGATTGGCATGAACGAGACATCAATTTCGAATTAAACAATGAATCTGCAAACAAAAAAGAGAAACATGGATAGAATTCCACGCGATACTATTAGGTATTACGTTGATACAGAGTTGATGAATAGTTGAAACGTGAGAAATCCCGACACCGCGACCAGATGGCTGTATCGGAGTTATCAATCTAATTACGCGGTTACGGCATATCCAAGGCTCGAGATTAATCGAACCGAGATCGCAACGTGCTGAATGATGACGTAATTGAGAGCATCGATGTATCGAAGAGAACGCATCTGCGCGCGACAGTTATTATTATTGCGAACGCTGAGTGAGAGGATAATACGTAGCGAGTGCTTTGCTTCACTATGACATATCACCTCACGTGTAGGAGAAAGAGGAATCGCGTGGCACGAATATCGGGACCGTTGCCCTTTTCCGAACATATTTCCCGACAATCGTATCACTTGGAAAAGCGATATCGTGACGATATTTATTGCGATATGCCATTATTTGCGAGTCAAAATGCAAGAAGGACAAGAAAGAGAGGAAATGTTTGCTTTAGCGCGCGATTGATCACTCGCATTCGCGTAGCGGATGATTATCGCTTCGCGCAAAAAAAACGTGGCATCGATTCAATACGACGAGCATATCTTGGATTTTCTTTTGGATAGCACAGGAAAATAGAGACGTATAATCGTATTTTAAATTATAATTTTATTTCACATTCTTTTAATCTGTTTTTATCGCAAAACCGATAAAATATCTAATAATTAAAATCTGTTGCTGAAAAAGACTATTCGATCCAATAAGAATATCGTGACGCTGTATTTAAAAACTGCGGGCCGATACGATATATGTGAAATATCACGGCCGATGCATCAATCGAAACGAACGATTCCGTTTTATAGCTCGTGGATCCAATACGGTCGCAAGCTCGCAAAAGACGGTAATTTACAGTCGGCCCGCGCGTCGTGCATAAACCCGTCACTGATCAACAAGTGAAGCGGCCGAGCCGGCCGAACCTGTTGAACATATATCAAAAAAATATAGAATGATATAAAAAAATTAACGAGCCGCGTGAAATAAAGAAAATATCGGAAATGAGTATTTTCACAGGAGGGGCACTGCCACGATCATAAGAGAGAAAGAGAGGGAGAGAAAATTATTCGATTTGGAAACTATCTCGAGATGGAATTTATGGGACGAGCCAACATAACCCAGAGATGGGATATTACGCCGCGCAAAGTGGCGTGTTGGTGCCCTATAAAGGGTCAGAGGGTCCTTCCTTAATAGACCGCACCGTTGGTTAACTCCGGGCTCTTATTTCGTACGATCTCTGCGAGATAGAAACGAGGGCGAGGGCGAGGGCGAGGGCGAGGACGAGAATGCATAGTCGAGGGTGAGAATTGTGGAGGATGTTCGTTCACTTATGTAACACGGAGCCAACCGTCGGAAACGGGCCACGACATCGTTACTTCGTTATAACGAACATCGTTGACGAACCGCGAGAAATTCCCAAAACAATGTAAACGAGCGATTCGGATTAAGCGACGCTCCACCATCGTAACGCTAATCATGACGCTTACACGCACACGTTAACTCGAATTAAATACAAGATTAACGAACGGGAACGGTGATTTATATGCATTACGCGGTAAACATTGTTTGAAGGATTGTTATTATGCGATTAATTCCGCCACAACAATCTAAATGTTCATTTTCCTCTGTTATTTCATGACGCTATTCTAATTACTCCATCACGAAATGTTGCTAATATTGGCTTAGGGCTTTCTTTCTGGTATTTCTCTAGTATTTCTTTTATTCCCAACATTCTCTTTTTATTTTTATTATCATTATTAATTATTAATTTATCCATTTTCCATGACTAATTTTAAGATATCTTCAGATTACTTCCACGTTCTGTGTCTAAAGAATTAAGATTAGCGAAGGAAGATACTCTAGCTAAACACACATCATGAGTTAAGGATTAATATTGATAAAATTTATCAAATTCAAACTTGGATGCAAAATCGGATTAAAATGTACCTTGAAATTATGTCGTATCCTCGTAAATCGCTGTATATTTATACAACGCTAAATTTTGCAGAATAAATTTTTGATAAAATAATGGGAAAACCGTGCAAAATTGTTATGTACGCAAATCGAATAACTCGGACCATAAACACAAACCCGGAGAAAGAATATATAGGGATAGACAGAATATACAACCAGAAGGGGCCTCCCAACAGACTGCTTCAAGCGTAAACTTCCAGTTTGAGCTCAACCAGGCTCGATAACAAACATCGAATGCCGCCCCGAGAGTGCCGAATCGAGAGAAAGAAGAGAGAGAAAGAAAGAGCGAGAGAGAGAGAGATATATATACATAGATAGATAGATAGATAGAGAGAGAGAGAGAGAGAGAGAGAGAGAGAGAGAGAGAGAGAGAGAGAGAGAGAGAAGGGGGAAGGAGAGATCGGAGGAAGCGAAAACCAGTCGGGGCAGACAAAATATACGAGTTGCCGTTGCCGCAACCTGGAATGTTGTTTTCATCGCAATTCACCATCGCAGCGGCAAAAATCGAAAATTCCTTCTTGCAGTAGATAAACATTGAACGTGTTCTCTCGTTTTCTCACACGAATGGGCAGCCGCGCCCGTTTGCAACCGGTTATCTCTAGCGTCGGATTCAGCGTTTGGTTTGATTGGATGTTGTATCATTGTGTAGCTTCGCGTTATCCGAAAATCTCAATACGTGACCTTATAATTTTAAATTTTTCGATATTCTCAAACTTTTATTATATTTAATTCTTACAATTAGATTATAATGAAATGAGATAAATTAAATTATAAGTCTCAAATATAATAATGTCAAGTATATAAATCATATCTTATCTTAGTCAAAACCTCAAGGGACGACATTTTCACGATAAGAAAGTGAAATGTCGACGTCTAAACTACGTCAGAGATGGTTAAGATCAGTAATGTTAAATCGCGACCATCCCCGCATGATATTGGCGTGTCGCCAAATGCTACAGCTTGCACTTATGACGCTGCAGCTAAACTTCTTACGATATCTCAACTACACGCTTCCACGCGCTCCGCAAGAAAACGCTACAATGCTCTATATATATATATATATATATATATATACTCTAATATATCCTGCAGTTTTTTTATATACATACTAGTATGGCTTTGACGTGTAAGAATTATTTTCGAAAATTAATTTTACGAATTGTTATGAATGCGTTCTTTTATCGAGCCTTCAACTATATATCATTTGAACGACATAAAAGTGTCTATAAGTCTATGAAACAAATATTAATTATCTTTAAAGATTATTTGTAAAATTAAGAGTTGCATTTTTCGACATGATAAACAATTTTATGATGTCACACACTGTGAAGGAATAGAATCTGTGATGTGCGATAGAAAAGTGCTCGAGGTCGTGCGATTATTTAATCATCGCTCTCGTAAAATGTTATCGAGTTATCGCGGGCGTAATTAGATTGTATAAAATTTTCTATCTATTTTCTGTCTATTTTACAATTTCGAAAGCCCTAGGACAGCTAATTATATCTTCATAATATCATGTGAAATGTTTACTTGACCGAAAACGATTTATCGCGACTTGGATTTTCTTCTTTTGGATTAAGTGCTTGGCCAAGCATTCTGTCACATATCACGTTGTTTTCATTCTCTTGTTATATATATATATATGTATATAGAGTTAACTCAAAAACATGTTCGATAAAATGCTCGGTGTAGCAAAAACAAGTTAGAAAACTGTCGATACAATAGTCTGGAAAGACGGAAACTTTATACGAACAAAACATACAAACAAAATAATATTTTTCAGTTAGCATCATTATTGGTTAACAAAATTTGCTGAAATCGGAAAGTGTCGGAGTAACAAGAAGCAATCTCGCAAATGCGAATAAAATTCCGAACGATGTGGGCGTGAGATAATTGAAAGAAATCGCTGGCTCCTTTTTCTTGGTTCGTGGCAGCGGCTTGAGCGATTGCGCTACTGTTTCTCACAGCCGAGTCATTAATTATCTTCGGGAGCGCGAAAACTTTCGTAATTTGAGAAAAATCTCCGTTGGACTCACGTATACCGAAAGTCGAAGCAACAACACGTCACGTTCCATCGTCGAGAGTGATTTACCTTGCCCCCGCTCAACACGCGCGCGCATAATTCTTTTATAAAAAGCGCACTCTTTATTAAAAATGTCGTGTCAACGAATCTCAATCAAGATCGAGGTAAGACGCAATTACGCCCGTTGTTAATTAAAGTCAGCGTCGAGGCGGAAACTTTGCGGAAAGTTTGTCAAAAGTTTCGATGTCGTTGATCGCAGTTTTACGTTGATTGTTTCGAAAAACGTATCGTTATATTTGTTCGTTTACTGATATCACATCGTTTTAAATAAAATTTAAAAAAAGATGAAAATTATTCGATAATCAAAATATATAATCTAAGGCTAAAGAAATTTTTCATTTTGATCGATCGCGTATAAAGAAATGATCTTGCTCTTTTACTTGATTATTTCCTACAAGCGTGCTGGATGGGACAAACATGCAATTCTTCGTCTTCGATAGTCAAGATAATGCGTGATTAAATTCAAGAAAAATTCAAACGGAATTCAAACTTAGTGGTGATGCCATTCTACACTTAATTATAACTTGAGATCGTTTTTTACAAAGCTCGTAGCATCAACGATGGAAACTCGATACTTTTTATCGACGAGCTTGCGAACTGCCACCGAGCTCACTAAAAATACGACCATCAGCTGATTTTAATTAGTTCTTTAATCGTTCGCATCTGCTACCTAGAAGAACTGATAACTTTGCTGATAAGCTTATTCCTTGAAAATTTATAATTTAATCTTTTCTCTTTTCTCATCTCTCTCTTTCTCTTTTGTCATCTTCTCTCTCTCTCTCTCTCTCTCTCTCTCTCTCTCTCTCTCTCTCTCTCTTTCTCTCTTTCTTTGTTCTCTTTTTTTACTGTGTTATCATATAATAAGTAAATTTTTCTCAGAAATTTGTGCTTAAATTTTAGCTTAGCATAAACGAATAATTCAATCCTCTCTAAATAATTTTGATTCTCTTTTGTGATAAAGAAACATCACTTATATCAAATTATTTTAGAATTTTATTGTAGAATTCATATACCACAAACATATATCTCTTGAGTGTTTCATAACAATAGATATAGCTTTCAGTAAAATGATTAAACTCGTTTTGTCGGAAAAGATGAAATTGAATAAACTTTACGACTCTTTTGGCAAAACCAACATTTTAAATATAAAGAGTTTTTTTTCTTATTAGGAAAAAATCAGTGATGACAGTTACAAACACGAATCATCCGTCTGGTAATCTAAATTTTCCATTAAACCACTATAGTCTTTATTCAGATATTCTGCTTTTAATAATTATTATCCGGTACAATTTTATCATTTGGTAAAACTACATATTGTGCTATTGTTATGCTATCGTATCCCTTATAACACAATATGTTAAACACGCGGCCGGGTGAAACGGAAACAATATTCCTCCTTCAAGCGTTTCCGCAACAATTAAGTATAAAGGTTGCGGAGCAACAATGAGGCATTGTGAAATTCTTGCAAAATTGTCTCGGTCTCAATGTGTTGATAATGCAAGCATGTCGATATTCTATGCTGCCGATGAATTCCAAGCAGCGCAACCTTAACGCAAACTTAGGAAACCATGCAATTAGCAATTATAAAGTGCCAGTCTATATTCTTATTACATTACAACTAGCGTGAATATACATATTTTGTTTCATCTAGAAAGTATCATTCAAAAACCGAGTAAAATATATAATAAAATATTTCTAACAATATCTCTATTTAAAAAGAAAAGAAATTTTTTTATATATTTATAAATTGGTAAATAGGTAGATAATTATAAAACTTATTTCTACTAATATGTATGTATAAAAGCTCGTTCATCTACTCAATTTATAATTTTTGAGATGCTTGTTGAGACTAAACGATATAAATTCGTCGTCCTCACCTGTCAAGTGCGTATGCAACTTTTGCAATTTGCATGCGAATTCGGTCGCTTTATTTTCAACTAGTAATCGCATCTCGCTTACATTCCGGTTAAAAGCATCAATTTACACGTAGGACGCCGATGATTTACGCGTACTCAAATAGATCCTGTTTATCGGAGATGCGCGGCGAGGCAACACGAGCTGAGTGCTCGCGTACCTACCTACTCCCTACTTAATCCCTTATTTCCTCTCGTCTTTGTTGTTATTTCTTGCCCCCTTCGATATTAAGAAAGTCTACGTGATGTGAAAAAAATAGTATCGTGATGTCTGTTCTTAATCTATGCTCTATGAGCATGTATGAAAAAAAACTGTATGTAAATTATGACTATTTTAATTTAAAAAATATATAGTTTTGTTTTTTTCTCTATACTAAATGTAAATTACACAAACTATTGGTAGACTAAAGTTTTGATTTTTACTTCGTCTTATTGAACTTGTAAAATTGTCATTATATAAAAGATGCAAGCATGAAAATGCAACAGAATGCAAATGCATTTTGTATAAAGTAATTGCAAAATGCTAATTGCGATAAACTTCATGTTTAAATCTGTATGACAACTTGTAGTTTTCATCTATAACTGTAATCCATACGCTTCTCCAAAGTTTGATTTTGCAGTGTAAAATCAGACACAATAGCGGCAAGAACACGACAAGCAATTCAGGTTATATATGTACGGAATTTAAATTAATTAACAAGCATTTCCCAGGTTCGTTAACTCCATTGAATTGTTTTGTCGGTCTTCTTCTTTTTTCAGTAATTGCCTTCGCAACATGCCGATTTAAACATCTTTATTATTTTTTTTTATCGTAATTGTGTAATCCAAACATTTCGATCTGCTGTCAATTAAAGAATTTCTATATTGCAGTCTCGTGATGTGGAAAAAAATAATGTTTTATGAAAACACGCAAGAACTTCTCTTCGCCATAAATTGCAATTATATGACAAATGGCTATTTGCAGAAAAAAAAAAAAAAAAAAAAAAAAATACAAAATTAGTAAAAGCGTTTGCTAGTAATAGACTATCGATCATATTCTATTGAAATCTATAGCCATTACGAAAATTTCCAATAATATCGTCGCAAACAAGATTTTCCGAGAATTGTGAATGTTGAAAAAACAAGTCGTCTGAAATGTAAGATAGAAAAAGTGAAAAATAGAAATCAAAATATATAAAACATTACACAAACATATATTAAAATTGTTCAAGTCTCTTAACAATAAATCGAAGGTAGATTATTATAAACTATATTTATGAATTTTTTTGTATACTGGATGTACGTGAATTTTCAATAACTCTCAAACTCTAAAGACAGCATGTTCTTCAGATGCGGAAATATACATGTCGACAGAAATGCTTGTCAATGCAGGAAATGCATCGTGCGTTTCTCGAAACGCGCATTTCTATGACGACGCGGCTGTTGACGGTAAATTATTGCATCACTCACGATAGATGCGACTCGTATGTATGTATGTACGTACATATATATATATATATATATATATATGCGAACTGACGCGATATGCGCGCAATATACGATATACAATATGTACATACGTGCACGCGTGTATGTATGAATGAGCGCGCGAAAGAGATTTGCTCGAGGGTCCGCGATAATGAACTCTCTCGTCCCGGCTGTTCGACGAACGATGCTGGACAGCGTCGTTGGATGGACGGATGATACACGTGATCGCACACGTGTGTATTCTGTCGCTGTGTCGCATATCGGGTTGCATCGCTGCATCCGATTTGCACGAGATCGTTCGACCGCGGCTGGAAAACATTTGACCTGAATCGCATTTGCGCCGATATCGAATCGGACGAATTCTTTGCCGCGATGATGAACACGACGCATTGTGATATGGAAATTTTATATGTATATGTTTTATGTTGTATGTGTGCGTTTTGGAAATAAAATCGCCGTCTGTTATCGTCGTTGCCGGACATGGAATCCAAACATCCAGATACCATACAAGGTTGGGATGAGTCCAAGTAACTTTTGGCTTTAACATAAATCTTGTTCGCGATTTCAAAAGTCTGACATAGTGTTTTGCCGATTGTAAAATACTGTCGCGTTGTGATTAATATTCCGGCATGTATCTCGATGAAAAATTGAAAGTGTAGTTTGTATTGTAAAGAATGATTTAACATACGTATTGATACTGTTTCATTTATCTGCGACTGTATCCGAAAAGTAAATAATCACTAACTCAAAATATATTAAACAAAATAATAAATATACATCGGAGCAAAATTACATTTATTTGGTATAGGACATATGGTTCTCAATTAAGTTTTCACACAGTTAATCGCGCAGCAATAAACGTGTTAAATATACTGACTGAATTTTGTACCGTTTCATGCATTTCGTTTATAAAGCATTCATTGTGAATAAAATTAAATGCTTATTATGTAAATAAATTTCAATAGTGATAACTTCAACAAATATGTTTGGAAAATGTTGAATTATTGCATTATTTAACTTGATAAAATTATGAAACTTGTTATTATTTTTTAAGAAAACGTTTATTCAGTTTATTAAAATAATAATCGTATAGATTTGATGAAATATGAAAAAAAATATATACATTTAATGCACAACTTAATTGATTTACATTACGAAAGAGATTCTTTTACTAGTGATATATTTCTTATATCTTTTGTAATGTTTTTGTTCTTTAAACGTATGTTATTTATATTTCTCGTCAAGGATGTTTTTTCTATTTATTCTTTTTCTCAGCGGAGAAACGGACGCTGGATCCTGCATAGAAGAAACCGTTCCTTAGCTTGATTTATATCCCTTAAATTTTCTTTTATTTGTCATGGAAATTTTTATGTAGCAGCGAGTCACAAACATTTGTTCGTTAACTTTTGCTATCTTTGAATTATCTGAATTTATTATCAGCTGAGTATATGTGCGGTTATCACTAGAAAATTTTTGTGATAGAGGAAAAAATACGACACTTTTGTATGAAATTGAAAGCAAAGTGTATAATGAAAAATTTTTGCATTTAAGTTTTTTTTTCTGTATAAAGAGGCGAAAAGCTTAATGCGAGAAAATTTATTATTGTATTTACATATTTTATTAAATAATAAACCTGTATATATAATTTCCTTACTTTAGCGTTTCTTTTTTGTGTTTCGCGGTTATTAATCGAGTTTGCACTTGACACGTGTTGTTACATAAAAAATATCAAAAAATATTTAAGTCGATATAAAAAATATTAGTCAATTCAATAATTGTATATACATACGAGATGATTTTGTGTAAAAAAATCTAGTTTCCAAAGAAGTTTTCATTTTAGATGCTTCTCATAAGATGTCTAACAGAATTCATCTTAATAATTTTGCAAATCCGGGATACACTTCTGTAACGATCAAATAATGCAAATCTATTATAAATTCGTCACGAAGCGAATTAACATCTTTTTTATAGATGTAGACGAAAAAGTAGTTTGCGCGAGATACCGATACTCTTTTCTTCTCGCGAGTTAGCCTCGTATCTTATGTGATGGTTTCCTCCTTATCATTAATCTTTCAATTTTCTTCCCGTCACGTTTTATCTTGAACTATAATATTTGACTCGAAGTTCGCGTACGTGCACGAGACGCTGCGTAATTTTTGGTCGCGTGATAATTTACAAATCTATCGCATAGGCAATGTATCGAAATTTAAATTTTTATTTTAATTTTATTATTTGCATATTTCAAACAGATCAACTTTAACAATTGATGCAACATTTGAAAAAAAATTATTTCCTTTCTATGCATCAGCAATAAAATGTGAATATTTGAGATGTATTATTTGAAGAGAAATAACAAAGTTAATCAACATAAATTTATCTTCTGTTGCATAAATAAATATAATGATAAAATGCATTTGTTTGTACTATTTATGCTTACGAATCAATGCTACTTTATATCATTACCCTCGTATTACTAATAGAAGTAAAAAGATTAAAATATTTAAATTATTATCGCGTGACATAATCGGCACATGTATGCATCTCCATTGAGGGGCATGTGCGTAAGCGCATTGTTTAAACAGGAAATCGGCTACTTTAGCCAATTTAAATAACTCACCAAGGTAGGGATGCTTCCCACAGAATGTCTCATAGTACATAATGATTCCTGTGAACAATCAAGACAGCACAAATTATATCGTAATTGTCCTTTATTATATTACCAATAATATAACGAGCATTCTCTAACAATACTTTAATCTCGACACTTTGAATAGAAAAAATTAAAATGAGTTACGGAGAGTTATGCTTTTAAAAGTACGCGCTAAAAAGACTAGTTCATTAACTCTTACGACCTCGCCAACCGCGAATATACGTAGGTCCTATAAATTGCGATTACAAGAATATATTACCTTTAGTTTAGAATAATGAGACAATTTACATTGTCTTAAACATGTTTTTCTCGAGTAAAAATGTATACATAAAAAATGTTTACTGCAGAGAGAATATTTTGATTTCCGCAACACATTTAAATATGAACTTTGTTATTCATCTTAGTTTACATTTATATAGAGATTGCAAAACTGAATTAACAAAATTTATAAAACTTAATAATATAATATTTTAATTATAAATACAATTTTTAATAAAAGATTAATGGGAACTCTGTATATACAGATTTCAGATTTAAAAATTAAAAATGTTATAATAAGATAAAAGTTTGCCTTTTTCTGTGATTCATAAAGAATCACTTTAGCATATTACAGAAATATTTACTTATATTATCTCTTATAAATTATTTATGTCTTTCGTTACATTCTTGATAATATTTTTAAATGAAAATACAGAATCGGTGCGTAAACAGTTTGCAAATGTGACAAACATTTAACGAATGATTAGATAACAGAGACAAGTACTAGCAACCTGGATCTTTCAGTTTCTCGATCAGTATGACTTATCACATGCGCATTTTAGTTGGACTTTAAACATTGAACCTTGAATTTCCTTTCAAGAATAGATTACAAATTATGCGGCAGCATTGATTGAAAATTCAATAATGCAATCAAATATTGGCCGTTTCACTAATCAAATCTATGAACCGCAGTAATCAATGTAAATGCACTATTCTTACATTTTATAATCTTTCATGGCTCATCAATAAATTAGAATTCTTTTTGAAACATTTTCCTACACATATTTGCGCATATCAACGAGTATATCAGCACAGACGTATAAAAATACATTCGAGGAAAATATTTTGGATTCAGGAAATGATTACGTACGAATGTCTGTACTTTTTTCATTTTTACTTCTTCGGCACATGAGAACTAGTAAGTTTGACGTTTGAGAAACGTTCTACGTCAGCGGAAGTGAAAAGTTGGTTTTATCCGAAGGACGAAGACGATAACGCCGTCGACTTGCGACTTGCTGTCACATTAGTAGACACAGCTGCACTCGACTTCGTCGAGCAACTCGAGCCTTTTAACCAGAACGACAAAGTCTTCATAGCCACATCTAGCACTAACGAGTATTCCAGTTCGACGATATTCACGACTATCAGAGCTTGTCGTACAAGGATTAGTGTCTCCGCGATATAAAGACTTTCGCGAGGACGTTCAGATTTGCGAGAGTAGACTTCTCGGAAACATTGCGAATTGTAAAATGTTGAGATATCTGATACTGAAATGTATGTACCGCCTTAGATGGCGGTAATATAACGAATAATCCGTTTTGCAACTTTATCGGATTTTTCCAAACAGATATAAGCATCGTTCACATAAAGATTAAAATTGTCACAGCAAAATTTTGTAGCAAAATCTTTATTTAAGAATTTTTTATGATTTTTTCACACTTCGGTCTCTATACATTATAAAAATAATTTGAATATTTATGTTAATATTATATAAATTTATATATAGAAATATAAAATTATTTCTTGGGAACTTTGCACTCGACCAGTCTAAATCTGTTGACTATTATAGTGAGCATAAAAAGATAAAGTATCAGTTTTATATTCATTAATTTTTTATATAAATGTCGGATACATATACATTATATCGCAATATGTATTACACCTTAAGCCTTAGATAAACGACGCATCAGCTATCTCAAAGTTTTTTGCAACGGCCGAACGTCAATCGGTTGAAAACATAAGTTTGTGACAGTTTATGAGTTATCGGAAGCATACTTTGCAAAGAACGTACACAAAATTCATACTAGCGCTAATTTGACACTCATTTTTTTCGTTGACATGCTTACTATCCATGTGACTGTTATTATTAAGCTAATTGATAAACATTTTCTATTCTGGCCAACTAATTTCTCAATAAATTTATTACAAAATTCTAGCAGTTCCTAAAAACGAATAAATAGCACGTTTCAGCAAACTCAAGAAATCGTTAAAAAAATATGTAAATTATTTATATTTCGATATACTTTTGTAACTTTTAAATCCCGATACTCTCGGGATCTAAAAACTTTTCCTGATAAATGATAAAGTTTCTCGATTATATATTATACAACACGCGCGCGGTGGCCGCGATCGAGAATAGGTACATCAAGCTGTCGACGTTCTTTACATGTTCAAGAAGCCTTTGCTATAATGCTTAAACTTTCACGTCAGCAATGCCATTGTAGTTGACGTCAAAACTGGAGAACAAATCTGAATCCGTCGGCAGCGCCTGGAAAATCGCCAGCGCAGAAAATACAGTTGCAATAAGTTAACACTACGTCAATGTAACAACGATAAAATTGCACGCTACCGCACCCCTGAGAAACAATATGTTGTTTGCAACTTTGCAATAATCGCGAATCCATAAATTGTCGGTTCCACCTTGAATTATGCGTTAGTATGGCGGCACAACCGTTAATTTGAAGAACTTACTGCGTGGAAATAATATTCGTTACTGGTCCAGAACCATCAATAACGCCGTGGTAAAAAATATTTATTTACAAATGAGAAGCGGATATACACGCAATGAAAATATAGCGAGATTCGCGAAAAATGTTATCAAACGTTTTGATTAGTATAGTCAAATGTTTAGTAATTAATAATAAAGGTATAGCCATATATATATCATGTATATATTTTACGTGCAAAATTATAATTTAGAAAATGCAGTTTTATACTAAACTGTCTATGCAATAAAATTGTCGCAACTATTTATTAAAATTAAATAACATCACGACGAATATGAAATTTATCTATCGAATTATCTATAGAATGATCGACCGACTTAAATAATCACGCGCAATCGATAACCATATATAATATCATTTCGATAATGATTATGCGATACTTATAATTGATAAAGAGAGACAAATTTAAGATGTAGAGCGGAAGATATGATAATACGTAGCATAAACCGAGATTCTGGATATTTGGCGAGATTAAAAAGAATAAACAAGCCGCATTCGAATTACGCGCATTGGACGGTGCAAAAATGCATTTTTGCAAGTTGCTGGGACATATGTATATGGTACTTTGGCGAATGTATCACGTAAGATTATCGAATACAAGCCAAATCGGGAATGAATGGAATTGCATGACGGCACGTTCATCGGCGCGTATATTTCTCTATTATATATTTCCATACCAGTTTACAATCGAGAAGGAAATGCCATTCTGTCTCGCCCTGCTTCCAATAACCTTGTTCTCCGTTTTGCTAACGCTTGTGCTATTAAGCGAACCAAAGACCGACGCGTACATTGTCACAAAGCAATATTAACGATGCATTCGATCCATATCACGTTTGCATAACAAAAATTATAATTTTATAATTATAATAAATATGAGAATACTAATTAAAATAGAAAAGACAACATGTAGAATAGGTTTAATATTACGATATATTGACATCTTGTAAAATATACCATTCGTCTTTAATAAAATAAAATAATTTATGAAACGCAAATATTATGCAAATAATACATCAAAAAAAATAATTGAACTCCCGGATAGAATTATGAAGGTCCGCTTTTTTTCTGTCCCGCTAATGAGGAATTTGATAGTTAAAGGAAACGTGCTAGAATATCATTAGCGAGAAGGTATTTTCTCGCACGTAAGCTTGTTACGTGAAATAAAATGCCGCCCCCATCACTCGATTTAAACAATTTGCTTTAATCGCTTTTATTCGCCTTTATTCCGTAGGATAATAATCTACTTGCATTAGTCGAGAAATCGTCGGCCGTCGGCTAGACGCGCAAATAGCGCGCCTGAAGATCCGAAAGTTTTATTACCAGGATTAGAGTAAGTTCTATTTACTGCCGATTTACTCATTTACTACCAATTTTGTGTGGGACAATTGAAACGCGATTAAATAACATACATTTTAATGTAAAACATTCAACTAGGAGAAATTTAAATTTTATTAATCCTTTTCCTTTTTATTCAAATTATATATTTTTAATTGTAAATAAATATATTATAAACTTATCCCTTCGCGCACATATACATAGTTGCAGCCTATTTGTATATTCGCAAGAATACTATATAGAAAAACAATATATTCATTAAACAATAATCATTATATATTTGAAATCTTTTATTTTTTATTTTTGTTTTAGAGAAGTAGAAGAAATGCTGAATCGATAATATTCACAATATTTCGTTAACATTATCTAATACTCTCACGTACCCGTCTCCCGACGATAAGACCGTAGCAATATACCCTAAGTGTTTCGCGCTTAACACTATCTTCATTAACGATGTGCCGCCACTTTTCCCTATGACGTGATAAAATTAACTTAAAACCGCTATTTCAGGGAATAACATTATCGTTATTGCCGAGCTATTTTTTCCCTACTCTTAAAGGACAGCACGTTAAAGTCGTAGCATCCGTAAAAAAATAGAAAAAAAACGCTTATCGGGTTATTAAGTACGAATTAAGGACTCTTCGGGTCATATTTGTATAGATTAATTGGAATATATGTCTTCACGTGATTTCCATGATCGGTGATAACGAAGATGTATGTATATTTTTGCGGTCGATTTGTGTGAAACAAGACGATCATTAAATTTGTAATGCCCACGTTCCAAAATTGATTTCCATCATTTAAATTGCGATGCCTTATTATTGTTCAATTTTGCTGCAGATAAAAATGCATGTTTAAGATAAAATCATATATTGAATTGTATACTTTCCTCATTTTCAGCATAACAATGAAAAATAACACAGTTGATGCATTTTATACATTTTTTCGTTTTCTCTTATATATTTTGCAAAATATACAATTACACCCTCTGTACATGATTTATAATTCCGAAAAAAATTTAAGAAATAAACAGAATGCTATTTATAAATTTTATGTGTCGTGTAATGTAGAAAATATTTAAACATGTACGATACATACAAATCAAAATATATATCGGGATACACATATATATTAAAACATGTGACGCATAAAATACGGAAACACGAAACGGATTCATATAGCAGATTGACATTGCGAATTTCAATAAAACAGGAAAATAACTCCGAATAAATTCGTCCCTCCCTCAAGCGTTATCTCGAGACTCAGGTGCATGCGCTGAAAGAATGATTTTTCTTCTGCCGTTGAGATGAATCGAAATGCCCGCCGATAAATTTCGCGAATCATTCGATTTCGCCTGTTTCTATTTTTGCGCGCTTGTTTATTGCGTAAACGATTTGCGAGAGAAAGGTTTAAGTCAGAGATGAATGCCAGAAGCTTATTTTTTTAAAACAAAAAAGAGAGAAAGTATATATACAATATTTATTCATTTAGTATTAATAAACCGTTGATGTGATTTTCTGAATATTTTAATTAAATACAATTGACTTTAAATCTCCAATTATAATTTCAGATATTGTATTATGAGATCGTCAATATTTAATTTTTTTGATAATGACTAACGATCGTTCCATATGATTGCATACGTTTCGCATCTATGAATATTGGATATCTGACAATACGACACAACTTTTGCTATTGCGCGCAAAGAAGTTGCGTGACATTTGAAACAAGATATAAAATACACTTGATATTTACCAGTCTGGCGTTCAACGACGATGGTCTGAATAGAAGACGTATAATAATGTTAGTGAGTGCAGCATCACGGTGTGAAAGATACGAATATGTTCATTTCACAAGTACGCGCGCATACCCACACATAATGCACACATTGGTAAAATGCCATGTGTATATGTATAGGTATATACAAACGAAATCCGACCGATGTCGAATGCAACGTTACATATGTATACAGCGGGGAGCAGCATTAAGACCGTTCCCCACGGGCGGAATCAGAGTTAAGAATGCACTTTGTGATTCCCACAAATTTCGATGTAAGCCAGGCTCGTTTTTGTTCGCAACACATCTCGCAACTCACAAAAATGACGACATAGTACTCTTTGGAGATATAGTACTCTTTGAGTGAACCATAAAAAAGACATCCTGAGCGATATCCAGCGATTTTTATTTAGGAAAACATTTTAGCCGAATGACGCGATTTAAAACGGTTCGTCTTGTGTCAGAATAAATATTTGTCAAACTTTGTGAGGAAAGAGTCGAAATATATCTATTTGATATTCACGATGGATCTTCTTCGATAACAAAAAAAGACGCGTCGTTATTAATAAATTAATGTAATAAGTTGTAAAAAACATAAGCATATCTTTTTATATTTTTTAAGAAATATAAAAAGGACGGAATTTTATAAAAATATAATAAAATAAAGCAATTTTTTAATATAAGAAACTTACTTTTATTTTACTTGTTATAAGTGTGTGGATGTAGCTCGTTTTCGGTTCTTTATTTTTTAATTAAAAATTAATTAATTTTTAAATAAAAATGTAACGATTGGTGGATGGCTGTTGCTTAAGATAATTAACTTAAAATATTTAAAATATTTAATATAAAAAATTCTTTACATCTTCATTTATCATCAATAAATGAGATTATTGTGCCATGATTAAAACTTTATCCAAAGCACGCAATTCATTATTATGTCAAAGATATCGAGAAAGGTGTGTCTTCCTTTCCCTTGCCCTCTTGTCTGTCATACAATCCTGTTCTAAGCGATGTGAGACACGACAAAGGGAAAGGAACACAAGCTTCGTCGAAGACTGATGTTTGCACACCTGTGTTTTCCGACATCGAAGCCTCTTGTCATTACAACGATGATAACTACCATAGTTGACGATCTTTTCACCATCTCAGGAGACTTTCATTGCGCAAATAAATCGAAGAAAAAAGTTAATTTTGCGGATGTGCAAACATCGGTAAAATATGCTTGTCTTTATTAACACATAAACTAAATAATGTACATTGTATTTATTCTCATATTAAAATAAGTTACTATTTTGTAATAATATTGTAATAAATAAATGTGAAAAAAAAACAAAATACTATATGAGGGAAACTCTTAATAATATTTTACTGGAGATACATTGAAGCAATTTATGAAATTTGATTGCGAATAATTCTATTATTTTTATATTGGGCTTACGTATAATGGCATATTCTAGTTTTTTTTTACTTGTCATGTTACCCACTTCATATAAATTTTGCTTCAAATTGCAAATAATTATCATCGACATTATAATCATTTTCGTCTGTATATGTGTAGATTTCTTATTTTTATTATAAAATTTTTCAACTATCATATATCGCTATTTTAAAACATTTAAATAAATGTCAGATAAGATCGTACCCTCATGCAAGCTTAATCGTTAAATATTTGAGAACGGACGTCGTAACAGAGCCCATTGGTGGAAAATTTGGTTCAATATTCAAGATAAGCGAGAATTATCGACCAACATAGATATCGATGGCATACACTTAACCGCACGTGCCGATGATAAGATCTCGATATCAGAGCATCGCGCATGGATTAGAAAAATTACCTATTTCGTGTTACCTCGAAATGATGATACATTTCCACAAATTGCAAGATTCAAATTATCAATATTATCCGCTGTATATCGAGATGTTAAAAACTTTTCGGCGCTATCTAATACACATTCACATTTACACATCGTTGTCTTACTTTACAGCAGACTCATGAGAATCGATCCAATTATCATAAACGAAAGATATCGCAATCGACAATAAAGGCGTTTCTGCTGCGTAGATTTCAAAAGAATATAAAGCATAGTTTAACTAAATTAACTCAGAATTTTTATCACTTTTCTTATTCGATTTTAATATAATTTTTCTTATAATTGAAAGTATAAATAGATGATGTAATAAAAAATATTATCTAATTTTTGTTTTATTATTATGTCTTCAGGGTGTGTTTTCTTGATTTTGTTGTTGAAACCTTAATAACTTATTTATCGCTTTCAATTACGCACGAATGAATTCATTAAAAGATTGTAATTAGCTACGACGATTGTGATACCGCATTACACGATACCAGCTTCACAATTTGCAGATTGCAAGTCACCATCAGCTTTCAGACTGCTTCCTGTTTCGTGGTCGCGGAAACGTTTCCATCGACACAAACGCATATAACTTCCTGCTTCATCTCTTCTATTGCTTCGTGTCCTATTTCTCTTCTGAAAGTTCAACCGATTCAAAATGAATAATGATCATAACCATATGTATTGATACACATACGGCAATAATTTATAATCTCCAGAATAGTTTTTTAGCCATTGCCAAAATGATGAAGAGCATTTGATTTTAAATATCTCTTCTCAATTTATCGATATATTGCGATATTATCCAAAGATAATTATAAGAGCATTCCTTAAAATGAGTTAAATAGTTTATTTCTCGAGAAGAGAGTAGAAGAAAATTACATCTCCGAGACATTCTCTTCTGCAATGGAAAGATATAATCAAAATAAAGATGTTGCGCTTTAATTCTCGTTTAATAAGCAGCAATAAGAGCCCTCGCCGAAATCACCGATCTCATCTTTCATCTTTCGTTATAATGCAGAATATATAAGCCGCTCTGTATCATTCGCATCGGATTAAGAGAATTCTCGATCGAAAAATTTACGTTAGCTTTTCCTTTTTAACTTATGAAATTCTTGCTTTTTCCTTCCTCCTCTCTTTTCCATCCGTATGGACAATGTGCGCACGAGAGATTTCTTAAGCATCGCGCCTATGTATAGAGTAAAGAATATTGGGTTACGGGCTAAATTGGATTAAATTTATAATTTCACTTCCAATCTTATAATTTGGAAGTTGAAGAAAAAGATAAATATTGCTTTACGGCAATTTGAGAGAATAAATTGAGGGAATACGTATATATGTCATATATATAGCGAACGAAATTTTGTACAATTAATTAATGTTTGATTAATTCGTCTAATCTATTTACCTATGCCTTACTCATACATATAATTTTTACGCGAAAATGAGTATTAGAAGACGCATTCTTTTTTTCTTGTACTAATGACATTTTTGCAAAAAATATTACTCAATGTGTTAGTTGGATAAAACTAACTTTGTGCTTAGTTAATAATTTTCACAATAAAATTTAGCAATCGCGATTTGTGATTAAACTTTTCCAGCAGCACGTCAAATTAAATTTTCAGAAAAACAAGCGGCATTGTTGAGGGACAATGCGACCGTGCGCCTGCTAAAGTTTTCAAACAATAGTGATATGCACCGCACTATGACTTCTTCATGAGATTCGCATATATAATCTCGTAAAAAATAGAGACTGCGCAAGAGTCGAGATTCCACGTTATATACAATATAATATGTTACAAAACAACGTTATTTGGCGCTATATTTCACTACAATCATAAAGAAGACTGTACAATAGCGACTAACTGCACTTGCATGCCTAACAATATTTATATGAAGTTATATTATTGCATTTGTTAAATTTTGCAGGCAATGTGCATGTTGGATTTTACATGAGGAACAGATTAACCTTCATTGTTCGTAGTTTTTGTCACATGATTGTAGTCGTGCAATATCATGCTACGACGATGATTCAAGAAATACTTTAGTTTTATCAACTGAAATCCAGAGGCTTAAAAAGTTTTGATACTTGAACCGCAGTGATTCTCTCTTTCTCTTTTTCTCCTCTCTCGAGAAAACTCCCTGGGAGAAAGCGCTGATCGCGTATGTCTTTTCATACATTCTGTCATCCTTCTTCGACTTGTAACGTTCTTTCTACTTCCGTCCTTTTCGAAAAGCGCAAAAGACTCTTCTTCTCTCTCCAATTCGCACAACAAACGTAAATACAATAACAACTTTACGCTACTCGCGTCATGTGCACATAGCACTTTCTTACTCGCTGCTCTAACGATAGCATGTTTTCTTTCAAAGAAGAAACTTCCGTGCGCTTCTGTCAGCAATTATTTACTCGCGGATGCCTATGCGTATATATGTATGCGTGTATGTGTTTCATTCTGTTTCTCTCCCTCTCATTTTTTTGCCCAAATTATGTATATAATTGTATATGTATATTACTTGTAATAGTCGAAATCTGTTTAAAAGCTCCTATTTTAAATAAAAATAAATTTAAAAGTACATAAATATTTTTTCCATTTTTATGAAATTAAAAAAAAAAAAGTATTATACAAGTGATAAAACTAGTGACAAATGCGTGACACATTAACGCGGCGTTTTTAAATTAAAGCATGAAGAAAGTTAATTTTTTATTCGAGCGATCAATCAAACAAAATATAAATGTACAGGCATGAGCTTAGCCAATAATTTGTACCGCTATTTATTCGCGCAACGACTTGATGAATGTAACAACGTCATTGAGCTAAATTAAAAGCAAATAACAATGAGAACATCGAGTTGACAGGTACAATGAGAGATATAAATGTTGAAATTAGTGATTAAAATTTTGCGAGTATTTTAGAATAAAGATTCTTTTTATTTCGTTTTTTTTTTTAATAAAAGAATAATTTAAATTTATGTCCAATTTTCTGTATAAATCGTTAGGTATATTCGTCAGTTTTATATCTCAATTGCCAATGTATAATTTTAATTTTTTCCATATATCTTGATCTTTTGTGTAAGGTATTTATACTCATATTCAAATAAAAGTTATATATTTCGATTTATTTTTATACATTTTTTTTCTTTTATTTCTTACATCATTTTACTTTTTTCATTCTCAATCGTGAAAAAGCAATTTGATTCAAAAATTCGACTTTTACACATATTGACGTTATGGATACAATCAAAAGATAACAAAATTAAAAATTCATTTTTAACAAAATACATTTTGATTCGATTTGCTATTCGAAAAAAACCGGTAGCTCCGAAAAAATGAATATATTCATATTTTTGTTCATTGTTACTTTTAGAATTGCGTAATCGCCGCTTTGTAAAGATAATTTCAATCGGTGATTCGTAAGAGAATTTGGATGATAATCGGGCGGATGGTTGATTGGCTAAACAAGAAACGGGTTAATTCCTCTCGTGACAAATTCCCGACGAAGCCTTTGCAATGACACGACGCGACAGTGGCAAATTCTCATCGAGTTTCATCGAATACAAATTGCACCGCATTCTATGAATTTTTTATGAAGCCTCGTCGAGACGTACGTCAACAAACAGCGAGGCGCGGAAATGATTTTGCATAGTGGACGGCGGAGATTAATCGATCGATTTTTGCATCAGACCGCGTTGCTATGCGCTTCTTTTTACAGTGCACATATCGCATATAAAAAAACATACCCCTCGTTAAACTAAAGAAGCGACTTTATTTGCGTTTCGTAATCGAAATAAGATGAGACTCGTCTCGATATTATCTTGTAGATACTTTTCGAAATTTTCATTTAACTGGTATTTAGGAAATCTGGATCTATTCGTTAGCGCAACGATTAGCTTATCGATGGCGTGCGCAATCCAACAGTTTACAGATTGCATCGTAATCAGGTGGTTTATTACTGGTTAGACTAATAGTACGGTTTATCGGCAAATCCTGTAATCGTAGGATTTATTGAAACACGCGTCATATACAACAGTTTATCGGTTCAAAGCTCGTTGTAGTATATCTATACGTACCGCAAAGCTCGAAATATACTGCGATGGAGCGAATAATATATAAAAATATGACAGCATTTTAATAGTAACTTATCGCATTTATTGGAAATACTCTCTGCTTGTTATACGAATTTTATATGATTATTAGAGCGTTAACACGCTTTATCTCTTTAATTCTTTAAAAATTGTGCTTTTAAATTTTCTCTAGGAAATAAATACTCAATTTCTCAATATGATTTTCGCGAACGGAAAAGAGAGAATTTTGCATCGAAAAGATTGAATGTAGGCGAATCGAGATGCCATTTTCAGGAAAGGCGTTCGACAATAAATAATCAGACGCGTATTAAACAGCCCAATTTTTGCGGATATTACAACATTACAAAGATACGGTTAAGAAGATGCAGGAATGATGTGGTAGCCGTAGGTAATGTAACGATCTCTTCATTTCCGGCTGCCAGGCCTGTTCCGATTTAATGCATTTCATCCAATTTCCGGCATTGCCGCCGTCAAGAATCCAATCGTTGCAGGCACTCCATCCGACCCAGATATCGTTACTTTTCCACGCCGATGTACAAGTCACGTCCGAATCGTATCGCTCGCGGAAACTAGAAGCGAACGAGCGAAACACGCGTGCGAAACGTGCAAAATCGAAAAGTAAAATTTATTCGTAAATTATATCTTAATGGATAATTAATTGCGTAATAGTTTCGCGTACACGCGGCGATAGTTTTCGTTTCGTAATCAACGTTCGCCGTTCCAGAAAAACTGAAGCCATTACCAGCATGCTCGGGAAAAGAGCGGGCTTCTGCAGCTCATCGATTTTCCTACATCTCGATTATTCCTTGGGCTAATAACTGGGTCACTGAAATTTATGCCGTGAAGTGCTGCCATTAGAACCAACTCTCCGCTATGCCATTATTCTTAATGCGAAATTTTCCACTCTATACACGCATATACAGGATGCAAAGGTCCCTATGGCGCAATAAGACACATCGTCGAGTGAGTCGGTTGCAACCTATAGATTTTTCGTTTTACGTTTCGTTCGCTCATCTATACACTAACGCGACCTACAAACAAACCGATCACTTGGGCATTCAATTCGCCCAACGGACATTTCTCGTCCAATTCCGTGGACAATTTCGACGTACCGGCAACGAGGCTGATCGACTTTGTCAGCCTTATACTCCATTCGCCTGCTTTTATTTATTTCTTCTGGTTTTATAGATAGATTACGAATGATTTAATTCCAAGCAATTAATACGCGAAATGACGAGAGAAGAATGCATTTTTTTTACAGATAAAAATTGCATCGAATAAATTTGTGAAAATTAGATGTCTTGATAATAAATTTTATTTATATATATTATTTATATATTTGCAAAAATATCTTTTATGAATATGTTTGACTTGTTCGCTAAAATAAATATATTAGCAAATTGTAGTTTTGTTAATAAATTACAAAAACTATTTAACATATTTAAGGCCTTATAGCTGTTATGAAAAAAAATATCAAAAGAAATAAACATTCCGCGGAATCATCTTGTATAACGTATCGCACCAAGAATTGTAAAAACGAGATGTATCCCACAAGAATAGCTACATGTTTCCGGGTTTGTATAGATGCGTTTATAGTAACGAGAAGATGTTAAATTGAGAGAGACGAGAGAGAGAGAGAGATAGAGAGAGAGAGAGGTTTCTTTTTCATTTATGCTGGATGAATAATCCAAAGCGTAAAAAAATTATTTGGACAGTCTTTTTGTAAAAAAAATCACTTTTGCTATGAGAAAATAGCGAAAGAATATTATAGAAATTAATATTTTATCATTATAACAAAATGAATATCTAGTATTTAAGAAAGTTGCAAAATTGTAAAAGAGTCATGGAAATAAAAATTGTTTGTTGCATGGGAATGTTTATCAATTATATAATAAATATTTCATATATTATTGTCTTAGTCGATGTTATTACTTTGAATAATTTTCGTAATAATGAAAAGCTTGAAAAGCTGCTTTAACTCGAAATCTTTACCATTGCTATGCTGTGAAATTCACATGGAGCAAGTTTGAGGCTCTTTGCGCGTTCCATTTCGTCGATACCAGAAATCCGATTTTTCGATGATGTTCTTCGAAAACATATCTGTCGAATCCTCTTGATATACAGTTTCTCTACGTATGTGATATCTCACAATTCCCACTCGCCGAATTGTCGTAAAACCACGCTTCGAAATTTAGAAATTACACTTTGGCTCGACGAATGAAAATATTTACGACGTGAAATTATTTGCTGAATTTCAATAACTTTGATTATACGCTTTGTGCATTGTACGTGTGTACTTATTCATTCTAATCATACAGACGTGCATTCAATTATCAATTATGCATTCTCACACGTGTCTTAATTAATGATAAATTATACTTTAACGAATGCACATTTTGACATAAATTGCTATTTCAATTACAAATATATTCTACGCGAGTAAACAAGTTTTTCAGAATAGAAATATATTTCCTTACAGTTCGTTACGAAGTACGAAGAAACTTTGCAGTTTTTCACTTCGCGTCTTGCACTTTGTCCTCATAATTCTGTTCTGCTTTTGCAAATGCAAGACGGAATGTGCAAACTGGGAACGAAGAGTAAACGAAACTCTTTCTTCATCGAACTTTTCTCCTACTATAATTTCAACTTTACAAAATGTCAAGGTATTTATCGCGCGCTATCCAAAATTTTTTGGACTTTTTCACGACTACGTTTCACGGCGATAGCAGATTAGTGTAAGTATTTAGGAGGCTATTCAAAATTTGATAGATGTAAATAAGTTGATAAAGTTTATCTTCGTTTATTTTCATCAAATATTGATCGGGTGTTTTCATTATCTGAAACTCTAATAACATAAAAAAATAAAAAGCTAGGAGAAAGATTTGTAGTGTATGTTATAAAATTTACACAAACGAATTAATAATGTATATATGTAATAATTATGCTTGGCGATAAACACAAGACGAAAGAGTGCAAATTGGCTAAAATTGGGTAAAATAGAACGTTTCTATCTTCATTTCATCATCGTTATTTTGCTGTATCGTGTCTGTATCGCATCGCTTATCGCCAATATTAATTCGTAACGATCCGAAAATTTAATTGGCAATACCGACGATTAGCGAGTTGGAGCCATCAATTAAGTTGTTGAGTTTAAGATTGATTACGCATGTTACTAATTAATCTGTCAATTGCGAGAGAAGTTTCGCATCGTTCGCATCGACAACTTCCGTAACTACGTTCAAAATCGAGAGAGCGGTTAACCGCTGTAACGAGGCGACTGTAACATCAGTCGTGTTAAGTTATAGCGATGCCGCTTATGTAATATTATTAATCGATATATATTTACGTAGATATACACAATTATTATTAATCTATATTTTTAAGCTATTTATTATTTGCTTATAATTTAAAGGCATTTTTACGCGTTTGTTTTCCCGTCGCTTCGTTCTCTCTAACCGCAACAAAATATAATTCATGCTACAAGCGATAATATTTACGTCGTCGCTCGTTGATTAACATCGCATAGCCATCATGCGTGATGTGTAATAACCGAACAGCTTCAACCATTGAAAAAAAATCTCATCGATCAAAGCTATCGGCAACAAGATAAAAGCGTTGTGATGATGGGAAGGAAAAGCCGCGCGATGCGAAGCGATTACATGGTTATACAAGAGATAATTAAAAAACAATTATATCGCGAATCAACCCGCAAGCCTCGTCCCACGCGATAATGCCGATCGATTGATACAGCAACTCTCGTATTCGTGTGTGATGAAACAATCGTGTGAGAGATTGTGATTGCGAGAGAGAGAAACGGAGAGGGACGAGGACGACACATTATGCACGATTTGGCATGCGCAAAGCATGGCCGGACGAAGCGCAAAATGAACTTTGGAAAAGTGGAGATGGTTGTCGAGATGTACAGGGTGGGAAAAGAAAAGGAATATGACAGTCCTGCAATTTCTCGATGTAATGGCAAATTTGTTTGTGCACAAAATGCCTGGGAACGAAAAAATAGAGACAGAGAGAGAAAGAAAAAACTTGAAATATTGCTTTATTCGATGCGACAAACGTTAAAAAGTTGTAAAGACTTTCTTTTGTTTCTTTTTTTATTTAACTATTCACAGAAAGGATATATTGTATTTAATCCTGGCATAATAATTAGGAACAAACGGAAATTAGCGGCCAGTAATATATTGTAATTATTACCGAGAGAGAGAGAATATCAAATCGTGTCGATATATCCTGTATATGTCTAATTTTCAGGAAGTATATTGAAAATGACAATTCGCGCTTCGCGCGAAATACCAGTTTTTTAAAAATAATTACCTCTCGGATCTTTTATACAATTATCGTGAAATCGATAAAAAAAATATATTGAATAAAAAGATAACTACACCTCGCATCTTATATTATGTACATGAGAAATTCATATAATATAAAAAATATAATAATATAAGAAATATTAGTATATCGCATATTATTATACTATTACTATATCGTAATGTTAAACAAGTAAATCAAATATATGTAATATCTTATACTTTGACATTTCTTGATCAAATTGGCGGGAGATGCGGTACGCCAATATCGTGAAATCGCGAACTTAATTGTCCATTTCGCCTTCTCGAAAGAACTCGAACTCGAAAGAAATGAGCGTCGTTTGCATTTATCGCGGCACTACCTCGCCGCGGCGGAAAGCAATAAAACGGCGCGGAAATGAAGATATCGGTTATAATAAAAGCCTCGGGGGAAAGCGCGGCTCGTTATTTAATATGGTCGATGAAAATGAGAATCTGATTGTCCAAATGCCTGGAGAGCGCGTAATTGCAGTCAATAAAAAAAATGCAACGAAATGCGATTGTTCTATTGGCGGAAGCTCGCTCGCAACGATATCATAGGAAGCATTTTTTTTTTTCTTTGCAGAAAGTGTAACGTATCATCGAACAATGTCGTAATGCATCGCCACTCAACTCTCTCGTTTGGACGTGACGCACACAGACAAAAAAAACATTCGTATGTTATTCTCTCTGCGTTGTGACGCGTCTGTAAGATATTGATATTTTGAAACTAGGACAACGGGGAGTTATTTCAAGTTGAGACTTTTAAAACCGGAACCTTCAAATATGTGAACTTAAACTGAATCAAATTAGAGAACTATTTCCCTGAAAAGCATGCGAAATATCTATGCGATGATCTTCACCTCTTATATCTCTCTTACAAATGCAATTCATAACTACGAGAATGTTGTTTATTAACTTTTTAATTATTAACTGTTTATTAATATTTTTTATACGATTTGAAAATTATCTCCATACTTATTTTATAAATATTAATCAAAGCTTTACGTTCGCAATTCCAACAAAAAATCATACCGTATTTTATCTTTTTTAATTATTGCATATATTCCTACCAACGCCTTTAATTTAAATTAGATTGAAAGGAAAACTGGGAAATCATTGAGATTGCTGCGGAAATCTGCAAATGAAAAGAACGGCGTAAGACTTTTCCCCCGTTCTCTTCCCCTTTCTCTCTTTTCAATTTCGAATTTTGGACCCGGATATTGACCAAGAGAATTCTAGTGCTGGCTTTTCCGTAGTGCAAGTATTTGAGAATATATTTTTCCAGGCGGAATCCCGATGGGAAAGGGCGAATGAAATTAGAAAGAAAAAAGCGCTACACGAATGACAGCGAAAACAAATCCCACGAGATCACAACGACTATAAAACAATCGATGAGAAGGCAGGAGGCAGTTCCGGGCTCGCGGATACACGATCGCTACTAAAAGTTTTAAAACCCACGAAGGAGTCGTTTAAGAGGGTGCCTCAGTGATGGACGGCCCTAGTGGCAGATCGAGCGTTTCCAACGACGACGACGCCGACGCCGACGCCGACGCCGACGCCGACGACGAAGAAGAACGTGATCCTCCGTTTTCCTTGGCGTCGATTACCTTTGAGACTCGTTCGTGCGTAAACACGTTCTCGTAAAGTAGATGGCATCTTAATATCTTTACGACTACAAATTGCTCCCAAAATCAAAATATTATGCAGAAGACAGATTTTAACAATATTGTAGCAGACGGGAACTATTCGATGACTAGACGATGAATAGATGAAGATATACGATGCGAACATTTCCGGTAATTTATCGTAAATTCTCTACTAAATTCTCTCTAAATTGACGAATTTTCATAATTCACTCGATATTAATTGCGGTATCATATATGCAAATCGCTTCATTTTAGCCGCAATTCGTGCCCATCGTGCGTGGATATACGCATTCGAATTATACATCCCTTTGGATTTCTCTGTTCATTTCTCTTTCCTTTTCTTTCAATTTCTTTGATTTCTCTCTCTCTTTATTTTTTTTTTGCCAACTGTATTGTTAACAAAAACGGTAATATTTTATTGGAATAAAAATTGACTCTATAGTAATTAAATTAACTAAAACGCAACCACGCTGTGTTTGACTTGCAAATTATAATACATATTTAATGGTATATATAATTAAATCACTATTGCAGTTTTAACACAAACGCGGCGTAAAAACACATCTCCGCGGAAGTTATGTCGACGATTTTTCAGAACGAGTCGCTGCCTCTTGCTCTGAATATTCATGAAAGTGGACGGGTTGCACGCTTATCACACGAATGGTGCGTCGGTCTAGATGCATCCGCGACTGGGCAACGCAATAGGAAGAAAAAAAACATTGATGTGCAGTTTCATGCTGGCGATTACATGTTGAATTACAAACGATCGTCAAAAAGTTGAATGAGAAAAACAAGCCGCGTCGTTACAAATTCATACATTTTTGAATTTATGAAGGTCTGCTATCGAGATATATATACATCGTGTCATGTCTCAAACGCATGACGTAGAATATAGAAACACAGTCTCCCGTTTTCCTCTAATTTTGATTTCTCTATGCATGCTCTAAGTCGATAAAATATTAAAAAGCGAGTGCTTTAATAAAGTATACGTATATAGATAAACGCGCGCCTAATATATGCTCTTTATTATGAGAATAATGGATAAAATTTAATTTATTATCGTATATTTTTCTTAAGAAACAATGTTTTTTTTACAATAATTGTTGAACACCACACATCTTATTAACAAATTATTGTTTATTAATATTATATTGATTATAAACAAGATCTAATCAGCTAAGATTTGTATGTTTTATTTATATTTTGTTATAGATTCAATATGACATGTGTAATCGATCGAAATTATTAAGAGACGTCGAAAAATAAATGTATATTGTGAATACGCGAACAAATACGTTTCGTGAAATTAATTGTATTATTTATTTTATTATCTTTTTTTTTAATATATTAGTTTTTTTTTAATATATAATATATCAAGTGTGATTTTTAACATATTTTAGTATTAATCAAATGCAAAACATAATTGAATGCAAATTATTAAACGTCTGCGTTATTTCCTGCATTTGTTACGCGTCTAGTAAAAATGAAATATTCGACGTAATCAGTAGCTAATTAGCATAATAAAATATTGACTCAAATGCATTTCTATGCGAAGTTTAATGGATAAATCGGAGAAGAAGCAATTACTTTGTACTTTTGTGTTTTTCAATATTACACGCGCATAAGTTTTGATAAAATACTATCCTTTGTTTTATAATCTTGATATATCACCAAGCAAGTTAGAAAATTGTGCTCTTGCATTTGTGAACTTTGAGACAATTATTAATTTCATATATAGATATTATTTTATTAAAGTTTTATCAGGAAAACTCCAAATTTATTCAACAATCTGTCATTAACATTAAAACATTTGCAAGCAACAGTCGAGTGCTTTACAAACCACTCTGGTGGTGATTATATATTCAATTCATATATTCGCGTGACATATTATACATTCGCAATTTGCGTATAGTAAAATTTATTTAATCTAAATTGCAAATATAAACATGTTATCTTTATTTTTATAAGATACTTTTATAAAAAAAAAATAAAGATTATATATTTATAAAATTTCAACTAAATTCGATTAAACAATTGATCAAAAATAATTGCACATACTGTTACAGCGAAATCTTTGATATAATGATATTATTTTATGCTTATGTATTTATGTTAATCAATGTGCTTATATTAATAAATCAATGTGCATCAGTGAGTGCAATGAAATCTGCCTTTTACATTAT
>JBCEZX010000118.1:229633-261751 GCA_039654345.1 Cataglyphis cursor
AATATATGTATATATATATATATATATATATATATATATATATATATATATATATTATATATAGGTACTTCATCATCATATTTCATCGTAGGACATAAATCACGGAGTTACCTCTCGTCAATTATTTTACGCCATCGATTTTGCCTGTGATTTATTGATCTACATTTTTTATCCGGAAAAAAGAAAAAAAAACACAATTCTCTGATTGCGAATTCGAACTTTGTACGACGTAGAAGCTTTACACCGACGGACGGGCTCAAGTTTGATTTATTGACGATATACATTCGCGTTTGCAACGACGTGACACTTTACTGTCACATTCCGTCCGTAAATTTTGGGAAGATATACTGCGCCAAGTGATAACTTAATATCGCATCACGAGACGATCAATGATTAGAGATATTACAAATTATTGCACTAATATTTTATGATTGGCAGTTAAAGTGAAAGTTAATAGATACAACATAATTAATTCTTTATAATAATATGATTCACTGTGAGAAATGTCATTGTTTACTCGTATTTATTTTGAATTTGCGCCCTAAATATTGAAAAATTGAAAAGGGAAATTCTGTCGTTCTTCAGTTTTTATTAATTCGTCTTGCATTTCCGCATTAGTGAAATGTCGCCACCAGGATCGTCTATCATACATTGTAACGGCGAGAGATCGTCGCAGCCATTTCTTCCGACTACGAAGTCGGTAGACGTTGATAAAGACAAAGTGTTTCCGTATCCGAGGCAGTCGGAACTCATAGTTATCTGCAAAATTACAACTGCGACTTCTCATAAGAATATCATAACGGGCGAGTCGTTTGTCATTTTGTTCGTGCAGTGAAAAGATTTGCGTTCGAAGAAAAAACTTGCAACGCGAAAACTAGGATTACCGCGCCGTTATTTACTGTCATCATAAAAACCATCGTAAAAATGCCATCGTAAAAATAATATATATTTTTAATAAACGTAAATATTTAAATAAATTGTGTGCTTGATTATAGATATTGCGATATAGAAAATTTCTTCTAATGTCAAGTTTACAGATTTTGATATCAATATTATATGTACATGTGTGTATATATATATATATATATATATATATATATATATATATATACACATATATATATACGCATTTATGTTAAAATTTATGATATTGATATCAAAATCTGTAATATTGATGCAAATCCTAAAATTGACAAAGAGCGCAAAAATTTGATTGCTTGTTTTAATATAATATTTAAAAAAAAAGTTTATGTCCCGAAAGATAGATACAATTTTTTTTGTAACGAAATAAAATAAACAGAATAAAATATATGCCGCTCTCATGCAAATATAAAAAAAAATCAATGCATGAGACAAGAAGCGGCCGTTTTTTTATCGTGTGTATATTGGTGGAAAAAACATGGTTCATCTCTAAAATTACATTCACCACCGTTGAACATCATTTGCGATGGAAAAAATGGGTATGTCACTGGTATAACACACACACACACACACACATGTGCTACATACGTTATAAATAATAAGTTTTATTTCTTTAAATCGCATAAATATGACAGTTTAAAAGTTTGAAAATAAAAAGTTAAAAAAATAGGAATTATTTTCAATTAATAAATAATATTTTAAAATACGAAAGAATTACGCTTAATATACATATACATACATACATATATATATATATATATATATATATATATATATATATATATCGGTCGTTAATTAAGTGGTGATTGAAGTACTAGGAACGTAAATTGTAAAAGGCAGCAAAATCGTGGATCTCTCGTTCGTTGTACGAGTGTTTTACAACGAGCTTTTCCACCAATTGTGAAAATTCAGTTTTTTCGGTCTGGTTTTTCTTTTGTCAGCGATTCTCTTCGCCGAGTACGAAGCAAAATTTGCTACCGATTTTTCAAAAACCATAAATGAGGAAAAGGGAGATCAGAAAGCGAATATCGAAAATGCATGTGTACCAATAAAAATAAATTCGCGGCATAAAAAACGTACATTTAGGTAAAAAATAATCGCACGCAGTATCAAAAGGGTGGACTGGAAAAATTTTTCAGAGAACAGATATATGCGCGATAGAACGCGAAAGAACGAAATCAAAAGAGTGAAAGAGTGATAAAAAAAAGAGGAGAAGAAATGATACCTGTCATATATATACGCATACGTTAAGAAAATAAAATTACATGGCAATATAACATAATACGTAATTGTAACGAGAAGGAAGCAAGAGATGGATTTTGAGAGAGGATTGCTTTAAGAATATAAATCAAAATTTATTACAATATAAAAAAGCATTGCCATAAAATTTCTCCTATCGATAATACCATCGATGTTTGTGAGTTGGAATATTACTGCAACGTTGGAATATTTCGTCGTTGACGAGAAATATTATTTCCTTTCAATTCTATCGCGGAAATTTATTAAAAATAAGTATTTGCAAAGATTTACTTATGTTGGAGACAAATAAAGAAAAGAATTTAATCATTATTTAATTAATAAAATACCTCGACGGATTTTGCATAGCAATAAAACATTAAATAAAACATTAAATTTCAATTCATATATTAAAAGTGCTATATTAATCACTATGAGAAGAAAATTTCTTAATCCTTACAAAAGTTTTTGATTAAATTATAATATTCCTTAATTCTGCACATTTTAATTAAAAATAAATAAACTTTCTCTCTCTCTCTCTCTCCTTCCTCTAATTGTATTATTTCTTCAGATTCTGTAGTTAAATTTATTACAACTATGAAATATATAATGACTCTCGCAACTTCTATAATTATAAATGTACTAATTATACATAACTCGCACTGTAAATTTCTTGCTGAGGGTTATATGTTTTCCTAATCAATTGGATTACATCAACTTGTCTCCGCCAGGAAGAAAACATAGATCTTGGATCAGGCGTTAATGCATTTACGACGGCGTGCTGCGCGACTGTGCGGTGGAAGGCACATTTCCGAGTATCATCCTACTCGGAAGATATTTATCTCTGGCTGTGTACGAAAGATGGTGAAACTTGCAAGCAACCGAGCAGGTTCATTAGCGAAGGATGGCATAATTCAGAGCTTAGTCGTTTGTGTAAATCAATCTTGTAGGATAGCGGAGTAAAAATATGTGTCGCACGCACGACAAGAAATTAAACAAAATGTATTATATTATCATAAGATAATTTTTTAAATATATTTTTGTTTAATTTGATGAATGTATCAGTGTATATTATACGTTTATTAGTCATGCTTTATGTTTAAATTTATTACTTCATATTTGTCGAAACTATTCCAAATGCTGGAATTATTCCATATTTGTATTAATTTTAACAAAAATATATTATGTATAGTAATGGTAAAATAAAATTGCGAAAGAGAAAACTAAAATATTCGTTACTATGCTACCAATTGGGTAGAAAGTGCTTTGCGTGTCATCGCTCGTTTCTCATCGATTCGCCACCTTGTCATTTCTCTGAAAATTTAATTCTGGAGTTAGTTAAATAATGAGCAAAAAATCATTACAATAAAATATAAAGAAAAAAAAAATAAAATATGACTACAAGGTTAACAAGAAAGTAGAAACTTTTATTTTTTTTTCTTTAATTTTTATTGTTAAACAAAAATTTAATATTGCAGAGAAAATTATTTAATACTAATTTTTAATATTATAAAGATTGCATGTTACAAGAACAAATATTTCGAGAAAATGTTTCGATTTGATTTACTATTCGATATTTATAAATGATATATAAAAGATATAAAAGTATAAAATTAAGATTTTTTCTCTACGAAATAGAATCATTCTGAAGTACAAAATAAAAGTGCTAAGAAACAAAATTATGATCGCGCTATTTATTCAAGTTTCGATCTTATATTGGAAGCGTATAAAAACACTTATCTTTCGTTGTAGAATGTCGTTACATTAGCAGTGTTACTATCATTAACACTGTGATTCTCGATTGACACTATCACCGAGATAGAAACATACTTTCGTAGATTTTTTTATGTGCTTCGTGTGCCTGGTGGTTTAACCACCTGCTAGTGCCGGAAATATATCGTCAAGCACAACGATCGATTGCGAAGTATGTGCGTATGTATTTATGATTTATCGCTGTTCACATTTTATCGGTAATATATAGTTTCCTTGCGCGCTTCCAACTTCGTCCGATTTCAAGATGCAGAATATCAATTCCGCGACGGCATTGTTAGCCGTTTATGATCTTGGAAATCGGCAAAAACCGAGCGGAAATGTCTTGTAAAACGCTAATCTGATTTATAGCGGATTTGATTTACAATCTGAGAGACGCTCGTAAAAGCTTAACCGGAATTTTACGCGCGCGCTCTTGCCGTGAAAAAAATCAACTTTTGATATTAAGGATAACCCTCGAGCGAGCTACTAAAGAGGGGGCGAGCTTCACTCAAGTTTTTCCTAAATGCTTTTAAAATACCGCGAAGCTAATTACGAGCGATCTCGAGCATGGCAGACGCATTAAACGCTTGAGTTTTGCCTCGGTAATTTGTGTTAAAAACTTTTTACCTGCCGAGAAAAAGAGAGAGAGAGAGAGAGAGAGAGAGAGAGAGAGAGAGAGAGAGAGAGAGAGAGAGAGAGAGAGAGAGAGAGAGAATAATATACTTGATTTTTTTCCATTTTTTCTTACGTCATATTCCTAAAAGAACTCGGAGAATTGCTTATGAAAGCGGGGACGAAGAAAGCGAAGTAAGAGAACGATCGACTTGTACATCGGAGAGTGAATTGGCAGCTCGCATCGCCTTTAGGAAAAATTAGCTTTAAAGGAAGCTTATGGGAAAGGATATAATTAGTTTCTAGACTAATTAGTTATATAGAGATATTTTTAGTAGCATTAATATGATAAAAATTTATTTTAAACCAATTGTTGCATTTGATATTATTACGAATAAATATAAAGATTACTTTCGTGTTTCTATTATTCCGAAATACAATATAATCTAAAAGCAATTCTCTTCTTTTTATATAATGATAAAATGATTTAATGAGATAGTTAACATTAATATTTCAAATGAAGAACGAAATATTTTTAAAAAACTGCATACAAATAACAAGCTGATAATTATATAACTATTTGCTGATTTTATTAATTCTTAATTCTCTAATTCTAAAATATAGACGTCTTGCTATAAGAATTAATTTACGATATCCTGCAAATTATTTTCTTCTAATTGGTCTGTTGTTAATAATAAAAATTAATATCGCTAGTTTGGCCATAGTTAGAATAATGAGGGCAGCTATTCGAAATTAATTTAAAGTGGCCACAAGTCTGTCTAACACAGAAGTTTTTAAAATCATTAACTTGAAAACTCATCTTTGATTCTGCATTTGACACAAGGAAGAGAAAGGAAATAATGGAAAAGAGACAGAAAAAATATACAGTGCAGTCAGATGTCAGCTGAGCTGTATTTCGGCTTTTGCCGAAACTGGCGTGGAAACTACAGTTGAAGAAGACGACTAAAAAGAAAGAAATGTGGAAATAGAGGAAGAACAGCGGCGCACGTCGCTATAATGGAAAACAGAGCATTCGCTCTCGAGATTTTGTTCACTGTGGGCTGTCTGGCTCGCTGGCGTTGTAATCCAACGGTATTACAGCCTCCCGCGACGAATCATGTCTCTCTCTCTTTCTTTCTATCTCTTTCTGAACCGCATTATATCGCAGAAAAGTAGTTCTTGAGAAATGTGGCTGCACTAAAGTTTTTCCGGAATATGCCGTTGAGATTAAGGGGATTTCCTTTAATTGCTCGTGAAAGGATCCTGAATGTAATAGCCGTGCAGCTATGTAATTCCATGGCAATGTAAACGTAGATGGGCGGAAAGAGAAAATTGTGTAGGATAAACGACGATATAATGAGTTGTATAGTCACTGCAACTGTGTCCTTTATGCTACAAATTAATGTTTTTCCGCGTTGCAGATAATTGTAACAGAATTGTATTACGTTTCTATTTGCACAAAAACACTCTTGTTTTCCTATGTGATATTGTAATGTAATCACATTGTAATGTAACAACGCTGTAACGGTAAACCTTATGAGATCTTATTGAGACTAAACTGTTGCAATACGATCGCATTATGACACATTCGCGATAAAACACCAACATCAATCAAAAAGCCGTTCTTCTTTTTATTTTATAAATGCTAAAACAATGCTTAAATAATATTAAGATGCGAATAATTTATGAATTGAAATATACATCATATTTTGATATATACAGCAATGTGTATATTTTATTTAGATTATAACACTTTCTTTGTTATATATCGATTTTAAAATTATATTATTTTCTGTATTTTATATATATATATATATATATATATATATATATATATATATACAACGGAGATATTTTAAAAGTTTCACATCATGTTGTGATACAATGAAGAAAAAAAAGAAAGACGTATATAAATTGAAACTGAAACCTGTTGAATATCGAATAAATTAAGGTACACGTTCTTTTTTCTTTGTAGATGCTATTAACTGAAATAATAAATTAAATATTGCATTGGAATTTGCAATTACTGAAATACTTCAAATAGATAATTGTAATTTTATAAAATTGCAAATATTATTTTATAAGAAGCCGACATTATAATAATTGTGGTTTGATGAATATGAGTATAAAATCATACATATTTTAAATCATTAAAAATATTTAAAAAATATGATTTATAGTTATATTATACGATTTGTCATTTTGTTATATTTATTACAAGATATTATATATTGTTATATATTTTACAAGCTGTATAGTTAATTACGAATTATTGTTTAATAATGAAGTTCAATTATTTTTTTTCATTTCATATGACTACTTATTTTATAAAACGCATATTTTTTTTAATTTTCTTGATTATCCTGTAGTTGTAGCTTTTCGATAAAAAAATTTAAGTTTTGCTGCTAATATTGACTTATCATAGGAACAATAAAACCTCTTGCTGAAGATAGCTCTTATTATTTTTGATCGTAGAATTTCTCGTGTTTTAATGTCTTTTATTAGTCGTCTCTTACGATGACAGTGAACGACCGAAATTTCGAGTTTGTGAAAATTTGTGCGGTAAAATCAAACGATCTCGCATTCCTCTGGTATCGGGGTTGAATAGTCCGCCTGCTTAATTCTACCGAATGGACCGATCTGTGGTGTGAGCTATTACTATCACGGTCGAATTAAGCGGGAGCAATAATAATTTCCGAGCGTTTCCGTAATTCCGGAGATGTTTGCAAAATTAGAGATTTAAATCGAGCGTAATTACTGTGTCTATATACTGTATCTAAGTTTGTATTCTATACAGAATGAAGTTACATACAAGAGATAGACTTTTTATAGATTGTGTTATTGCATAAAAAGATCTAATAGAAATCTATTCGTAGAATACACAAATCTGAAGTTGAATGAACTCGAAACCACATCGCTCACCGTAATATAAAGTCCTACGATCGAGCCTGTTACTGCGGTTGCGAGCTTTTTGTAGTGTGTAGTCGTGAAAGACCGAAATTGCGTGTAAGCTCTTAACACGCAGACGCTCATTCTGGTTAAACTCGCGTCGAACAGATAAAATAAATAAATGGATCCGACAGCGGAAAGACCAAATGCCGAGTATACGAAAAGCGCTTCAAGTTCCGCGGGTAAAAGCCGAATTCGCGATGCTCGTGAGCGATGTAGTTTCGGAGCTTAATTTCGTCGGATAGTTCCGATTACCAGAATTCGACGACGACGTTTGCACCGTCGCTAGTCGACGGACTTTGCGAATAAACGTCAGTGAGTGGTTATAGACAGCCTCCTTTACATCCGCTTCCTTCTCCTCTTCCTTTTCTTCAGCATTGCATTCACTATTCGAAATTTCAACGCGATGTTAGCAAACCAACAGAATACGAATACTCACTGCTGAGTTAACTCGTCTTCAGTCAAGTACACCGGAAGTAATTCGTCGGATAGATCCGGTTTGATTTCCGAAAGGGATCCCCTTCGACTTGGAGCTATCGTCTCTCACTACGAAAGGATTTTTCGATTTCGTTTACAGCTGATATTGATATTCAAGATCTTTCATCATTTCGAAACGATTGTCATTGTCGATTGAGAAACAATCTATGAGAATTACGAAATGAGAATATTTTATTACTATTAAAATAAATCTAAATGAATACATAAATAAATCTGCTAGCTCGCTACATTTTTGACTATTTGTAATATTAGTAAAAATCAAATTAAATCGATACAATAATTTTTCTCTTCTCTCTCTCTCTCTCTCTCTCTCTCTCTCTCTCTCTCTCTCTTTCTTTTATGGAAAAATCAAATTTATTATCGTTAAAAAATTTGTCATTAAGATACGCTATTAGCCACACTATTAGCCAAACACATTGCATGCATAGCGAAAAAACCTGCAGGAGGGTTTCCCGAGGGAAACTACAGACGCGGAAAATTTATTAGCGCATTCAGATTGTATCTCCTGGTGGCATTGTGTTTATTTGTCTCAATTATTTTTTTACGACATTTTATTATTCCTTACTGGATGAATATTATCTTTCAAATTTACGCAAATGTATAAAAGCCACTCTCTCTATATAAGCGCATGTAACGTAATGAATTCATTTAGAATATATATTCTAGCTTTAATGTGTTCGTAAATTACATATCAAATTGTATGACGTAAATACATTTTATATGTGACAGAAAAAAAACGTTAATATTAACTCTATATAAAAGGAAATTAAATATGAAATTGTTACTTAAATATATAACTGTTAATTAAATATGAAATTTTTTTCTGACAATGTTGTGTATTGTATAGCTTGCTGTCATTGCTTATATACATATTTCATTATATAAAGATATTTTATACACTTTTTTTGTATTTATTTATTTCATGAAAAAGTATAATTTCTAAATTCACGTGCGAACCGACGAAGTAAACTTGAAGAAGCATAATTATTTCCGTGTTATATACGCAGTACAAATTATATCTCGCTTCTCGGTTGCGCTGTACGAACGCAAATGAAATTGCGATCGATGAAAAGGCAGTCCCCTGGGTTTTCTCGATTTTCAAGTTTCCATCACTCTTGCAGTAACTCGGATCACGAACTTTATCAGGTCAAAGATTTGTTTTATTCAGTGTCACGTAACTCACCGTTTTCCTACGTATTCCCACACGGATATCATAATCTGATTGGCAAGTTCCATTCCAAGCATGTAAAAATAAATCCGAAAAAACTTTCCCTTTCATAAAAATATTAAATAAAATATTAAATAAAATTTCTTTCCTTCTCCCAATCAACATATATTTTTGAACTATCATCTCATCGCAATCGTAATTTATAATATTTTATCATGTTTATATTCTTCATATTTATTAACATATATAAATATATAAATGCATTTATAATATATATAAATACAAAATAAAGAGAAGAGAGAGATAGAGAGACGTACACGCGCTTTAATTATTGCACATCATGATTTCAAATTAATCGAGTATATCTGCAGCGAATCAACATGTAAATTTCATTATTCAATCACAGTGCGCAACATTGATAGAAAATTTAACGGGTGCATTGGCAGATCAGTTTTCACGGTTGGGAAAATCCTGGTGCTTCTCGAGAGAAGATATGTAGCTGCCTCGGTTACATCGAAACGGAATTCCATTAATCTCGATCTTCAATAATAAGCGAATTCGCTCTGTGAAATACGCGCCCGCGCTGTCGACGCGATATACTACAGATCAATCGACACGGAAAGAAAGTACCGGTCGCGAGTAGGCGGATTACCTGTTTCTGAACTTTAATTATCGAACGTAATTCGACGAGGATTAATTACTCGCGGGTTAACGCGATTTTCTGTCTTGCGCTTGTCACGTCGTAACATGGATGGATTTAAAATGAAAATTGTGTTACAAAGTAACGAAGAACAAACAAAGTCAATTATATATCACGTCAATTATATACACGTGCGATGACATAGATGTCTGTGTAGATTTTTAAACGTTTCTTGATTTTTTACTGTTTTTCCTCTTTGCGATAAATATTAAGAACATTAAGAATTTAAAATAAAAATTAAAATTCCGATAAATACGAAAAATTTAATGTTTTATATAATATTAAATCCTCATAGAATAAATCAAAGTATAATATTGATTTTTATTCATTAATTCTTAATATTTTCGATAACGGTTTATTTTAAGAATTTAATCGTGGTTTCAGATTAAGCTCCGAAAATTTGCGGTTCTTTACGGTACTTCATCTTGTTGATATGAAACGACAGCTATTAATGCTTGTAGAAATAAATTTATCGATTGGATTGCTTTATCGAAATCAAATTGTCGCTGAAGCAGAAAAGAGAGATGTAGCCGCAAAACCAAAAGCAATTGCGAATCGCTTCGAGGGCTTGTTCGTTAATTCCGACTCGGCGAATAATTAATTGTGCACTGTCCGATTAAATACAAAATCGTACGTTGAAGCAGGCGTGCCTGAAAATCGCTGGCAAGACCATACGGTACAACTAAAGCATTGTGCAGCGAGCACGGACTAAATAAATACATACAAGGAGACATGATTGTGTGCATGTGCATAATTGGAACAACCACAAAGCTTTCAACCACCGAGTCATTAATGAACACTTGAAGACATTCTCGAACATTGCCATGAATTTTATTTTTAAACAGTTTTTACGGTACTTGCATAAAAAAAGAAGCGATTTGAAAACATTTGAGAAAAACGGAAAATGGAAAAAAATGTTTTCTCTTTTTTCTTCGTGTTAAACGGACTGCTAAATGTTTCTGCATTTCTGCTCCAAACTTTACAATTTATCTAGAAGAAGGAAAAAAAAGAGTTGCAGTTTGAAAACCAAAAGCGGAAAAAGTAAAAAATATATTTTTTGCATCTATAAGTAAGCTGCTTTGATCACCGTATTTTTTTTATATCTTTCAGTATCATGGCTTTATGCTACTGTCGCAAAAAATTTTTAGCATGTTGAAAGGCTGTCTTCTTTCCCCTCCCTTTTGCATAAATATTAGATTATAACAAGAAAACTATATGTTGAAAAATGCATCACAAAGTAATACATAAGAAAAAAAAAATCGTCACGAGCACCGAACACAATTTCATTCAAATCACTATAAAACGTAAACTAAAAACGATAGTGTCATGCTCGTAATGTGAGAAAGTTGCTAAAGAATCTCATTGCAATGCCACAAGATAGATGGCTCGACATCGTATTCGAGTGCTTTTTTAAGGTTCGATATCTTTATGGGATAGCCGTTAACAATTCCTCTGACAGGAACTTCGTAATTCGTACATTTATTATGGATATGACGGCGCGCGTATGTATCCTGTAATGTCTTTCTTTCTTGCTCTTCTGCCCCTCAAAATTATTAAACTTAATTTAAACTGTTTTGCAAGGAACGCCTTGCGGTCACTTTAAAGCCGTCTCTATGGTCGCTCCCAAAACCGATTCTCTTTGCCGCGTTATTCTCTGGAGGAAATCTGGACAGTTGCAAGCTACGTATACCCTTTTGAAATTCACGGCTTGTCGGATCTAGTGTTGACTCATTTACAATGTGGTTAGCTAATGTCGTAGGTGACACGCCACATGCAGCACTAGCATTATATGCAAATGCTAATCCGCATGCTAATTTACTGCGAATTGCATCGCGGTTCGTTCCCCTAAGAAATCTGCCGCCGGCAGCTAATTCACGACTGTCCCCGTTCACGAGGACGAAGCTGGGATTCAGTAGTCAGAGGCACTTTAGAATTACCCGGAGTCGTTGGAAATAATCTCTGAATTATTTACTCAAAAATATTGTGAGAGAGCTGGAAGTCGGACGTGTGCTTTCTATGATTCTAGTTCCGTTGAGCGCTAACGTTAGTTCAAATTTCCACACTCTTTAAGTAGTTTTATGATGCCTACAGTTCGCAATTATGTGCACGATCTTTTTCAATCTTATGGTATAGAACTCATATGTTCAGTAATATCGTATAAATAATATGTTACCTCTTTTTATTTATTATCGTATTTTTTTTCCTTAATAAAGCACATTTTATTGAATATGATTTGTAGATTTGTACAACACGATAATTACACAAAATAAAGATTATCTTCATAAGTTTAATTCAAATAACATTGTAACTTTTGGGGGAGGGATTTGTATGACAATTGTGTTTACAATTTTGTATGGTGTACAAATTACTATGCGCGTTAGTTCGATATTTGATTGATTTATACATATAAATATCTCTTGCGCAATCAATCGAGTGAAATGCCTTATTTAGAATTCGGTCCGACCTTGTTTTTATTTTAGAATTATATGTATACAGAGTATCTTATATAAAATTTCATAAAATTACGATTATTTTTTAATTTCTTAAATAATAACTGTTTGATGTTAACACGATTTCTCTCTTTTATATCTTCTTATAAACATTTTTTTTGATAATTTCCTTAAGAAAAAAGTACAAGATTTGAAAGTTTGAACAAGATATTTAGTCCCGTTAGAAAAACCAACAAAGTTTTCATCGATATAGAGGATGTATGGCAAACTCGAAAATCTTTGATATTTCCTTCAAGTTTATTGATATAGACTATCGTCGACTCGACCAAATAGTGTAGATTATCGGTCGCTTCGACCTAATTTATTCTCAATTAAAATTGAAATTCTTCGTCAAGGATGTCAACTGGTGAGTCTACTACTTAAAATAACTCGAGAATATAACATGTTTCGCAGGTATTTCTTGTTTTTTTTTCCGATATCGAGCTAATAGTTGATGATAATTCACGCTCTATGAGTATTACGCGTAGTTGAAACGATAATCGATATTATTATCCTTGTGGATAAAAGTATAAACAATAAATTGTATGTGCCACATTATTTATCATTGATAGTATGCAAACATGTGATTTTCTCAATGTTGCTGATGATCTTCATGACGGAATATCGTCGAGAGAATTAAAGGAGAATAGAACGGCTTGCAAAATCGTGAAAAATGATACAGAGCGCGGTATATTTCAATGCAGTTCTTTACTGTATTCTACTACTATGCGAGCGAGCTATTCGAAAACTTGTTCTCGACCCATAATTCCACTCCTCTGATAGCAATATATTTATTGCAAAATGTATGCATTGTACATCTGAAGGAGTATGCAAAAGCAGCTCTTGGAGAAGACTTCTTTTGAAGAGTTGCCCTTTTCTAGTCGCACACATTCAGTATTTTTCAAATATATATATATGTAAACGGAGTCGTGGAATCGAATCATGGAACTGCATAAATCATTTAATTTTGTTAGAAATTTAGTGAAATTAAAATGAAAATGTGTTTTTTCAAAACTTCTTTTTAAGATTGAATCTACATTTAAGATTTGTTAAAAATGTAAAACGTAAATATAAATATCTATATGTCAATTTTGACTGAATATTACCTTGAAGCAGTGATTTATAAGACGTCACAGATAGGAGAATGAGACAATGTTTCTAAATTAGTACAGTATCTATAAATGTTGCGTACAATTAAATTATGAACGTATTTTTCATTGCTACAAACGCGATCGTTAATCATTTCTATATTATTGCATTGCTGTATTGTTTAACTTAGTTGAGAGGGGAGAAACCTTAAAACAATGTGCTCTGAGAACGGCAAGGTAATCAATCTTACTTTAGTCTAAGTATCGTATATTAGCGTGGCTGGCCCATCTTGTATTCACCTATCTCTACCGTGAAATTGAACTAATTGCAATTAATAACTACCTATGAATACATCCGACCACTCATCTCTCTCTCTCTCTCTCTCTCTCTCTCTCTCTCTCTCTCTCTCTCTAATTCTCTTTCTTTCTAATTGCAGACATCAGTTCTACTTGCATTCCCGCCTCGAGCTGATCGATGGTAAATTAAAGGTATCAGATTGGAGTTCCGTGGCCCGTCTAGTAGCGCTGATTGCGCAAGCCGATGGTGGTGATTATGATGCGTTATCACCGCCGCATGCACTTTACTCTCAGTGCTGTCATATACAACCCGCGGAACCATGTGAGCCAAAACCTCAAGATTTTTTACTTCGAATAGTTCAGCAACACAAAGAAATTAAGGTGCGAACGTCTTGACAAGTATTAATTATAATTTAATTAATTACATAGATGCTATTATATATATGTATTATTTTATTTATTAAATAAATATTTATATATAATATACATTATTCTTTTGTTTTCTCGTTAATTAATAAACTTTTTTCCTCCTATTTTTTTTTTTAAACAACATTGCGAGATTAAATTGAATTTTTTCTGGTTTTAATGTGTACGATTGTTTTTAATAAAAAAAAACACGATATTTTTTTCGATTTTGTTTATGCCGATATGATATATATATATTTTCTAGATTAAATTTTGAATGATTTTTTTTACGATTTGATTTGAATATTGTTACATGACATATGTATATCAGACCTAATGTATGAGAGATCTAATATATAATATGAATTTTCAGGGAATGAAAACTTCGACTGCTGAATATTGGCTTTTGAAGGAAATATCAAATCTTGACATGTTCGGGCAAGAAATGTTTCACAGTAAATTTGGATACAACGGAGTTTCTATGATCGGCGTTGGTCCACATGGCATTACGGTTTATCGCAATCAGGACGAAGAAACGCAAAAGTAAAAATTATACATTAATATACCTATATTTGAAATTTAGAAAAAAGAAAATTTTTGTATTTATAACTAAAAAAATTATATTTTTTTTTTGTTTGTGTTTCTTTTTTTAAACATTAAAAAAAATGCAATGTAACTAATTGTAAGTTTAATATTGTTAGTTTATCGTATCATATATATTTTGTTAAGCTACATTCTTTTATCATAAAAAACATCAAATTGAGTTGCAACATTTCACTTTTATGTATTGATTGATCAATTCAACCAATATTGTATTGCTAAACTTTGTATTTATTAACGCGAAATCGCAGGACAATTTTAATGTCGCTTGTTGGCGGTAGGAGACGGTACGTATCAGCTGTTGTATGCTATACATCCGTCAAGACGATTGTTCACACACACATACATACACACACACGCGCGCGCGCGCGCGCATACACACACACATGCACACACAATGTTATTAAACTCTTCATTATCATAATTAGCGTTTAATATAAAATAATAAAGTTGTAACATTTCTATTTATATAGGCGTAAAAATAATTTATAGAAAATATTTACATATGATAATATCATAAATTTTTCCAAGTTTTTGCCTCATCTATTATGTAGAAGAAGATTAGCATTAAAATTTTACTTTACCGCATGGTTTAATCTATTATGATGTATTATGTATTACATTACAGCATACCGTACACAGCTATACAAAGTGCTATGTCACAACGTCGAATGTTTCATTTGGTTTACCTTTCGCTTGATGGAGAAGAGACGTCGCTGGACTTTAAATTAGACTCAAGCCAATCCGCCAGTGGACTTTATAGAGCGATTACCGAGAAACACGCGTTTTACAGCTGCGAAACAGTTAGAAGCGCAGTCACCGCGCAATTTATCCGTGATTTAAAGGTATCCGATGCAAGTTTCGTTTACACTGATGCTAATTATATACATATTATATATAAAAATAAAATTTTTGTAATTTCGCAAAAATACCAATGAAAATATTGTCTGTTGTATATCTCGATATGTATAAATAAAAGTATTCTTGAATATATGTGATACTTTTTTATTTTGATTTTTTATTCCGAAATATAATACTATACATTCTTTCATTGGTATCATAGAGTTTTAAGAGAGAGTACAATATCTATATACATACTAAAAATTTTTTGTATAAAATTATTTTTAACACTATTTTAATAATAATAAAGTATAAAAACATACTTATAATAATTTTATGATTGCGAGTCAAATTATGATATAATTGTTATTGTTTTCTTTAGGGGACAATAATTTCCATTTTTAATGAAGATTCGACTTTGGGCAAGAAGTACGTATTCGATATACGCAGGACTTGTCGGGAGGTTTATGACAATGCACGGCGTGCGCTTTATTGCGAGGCCGCGACCATAGCTTTGCCGGAGGAGAATGAGATTCTCGAGAATCACGCCTGTGGCGAATGCGAAAATCCCAAGTGCAAGGTGAGCGATAAATTCAGCCATCTCGCCTGATAATCGCGGTATTATCGTTATTCTGAACGATTTAATGAGACATGTAATCCAGAGACAATTTATATAACGTTCGGCGAAATTTCAGGAATCTCGGGAATGTTTAGCAAGATTACTGGATGCTATGCTGTGCCGGATCTGCATGGATCGAAGCCTAGACACCGCCTTGTTTCCTTGCGGACACGCTGTGGCTTGTTTGGATTGCGCCCGTCGCTGCGAGCGTTGCCCATTATGCCGGGCCGATATTGACTATTGCCGAACGATATACCTCCCGATCGAGTTGACGCACATCGATAAACACAATCCGAAGTTATTGTCGGAGACAATCGAGCCTGTATTCGGCAAGCCGGAGGAGATAAAAGAACGAATTTTAGACAGCGAAGCGTCGATGAACAATAACATTTGAGAGTGTCGAGTCAAACGTCGATTCAGCTCGTTTGAAAAATTCTTCAGGATTGTTACTTGCCGCGCAGGGAAGATACATTAATTAAGATATATGCGAGAGTGAAGCACTTTTCTATTTATTCATTATTCATCATTCAGAGTAACTTTCAACGTTAGTGTTTCATCGATTTCGCGAATTCGATTATAAAAATCTTTATTTTGCGCGACTGCTTCAGATACGAGTATATGCAATTTTATCGTTACATATTTGATATTATTCGTTAGTGCTTCTCTCTTATTTAAATTTTTCATTTATCCATTTAATTTATAGAAAATAACTATAATTATTTTGTTTTTATTTATTTTTTTGAAGACGATTTTATCATTATCAGCAAAATAATTAAATGCTTTTAATCTTACATTATCGACATCATTATTCCTCAATTTCAAATTATTACGAGAATTTCTTTCACATACCTTAATTTTAGATCATCCTTTCGATAAAAATTCTTAAGGAAAATTCTCTTTTTTGGTTCTCTAGCCAAAGAAATATGTAGTAATAGGTTTTTAAGCTGATCTCTTTCTTGTTGATGACTAACAAATATAGTACGAAGAGTCTGAAAATACTGCACTTGAGAAATGATAGTACTGTGATTGAAGATGACATTATTGGAAAGACACAAGGGATGCAAGGATATCGTAGATAGGTCCAATGAAAGAATCATGGGATTATATCATTGTCTAGATATTTGTGATGATGTTGAAAACAGTCCCTTCATTTGAGCGACCGAAAAGTGCTATTAGCAGCATGGATCTACAAGACATAATGCTGCCAATGAGTATCAAGAAATATGTGATCTATATTATACAAGATCCAAAAGCACTTTGTATGAATTTTTATTTTTAACAGATGATCGGACCAATACTTTCCTCTTGTTATTTCATGATCAATGCTTTGTTCCTCTTAGATAAATATAGTTTTATTTGGTCGTACGTTTACCTCTGATCTAGATAATACTCGCAGGTTGCTTGGGTCAAAACTTTTAACGGAATCAATGACCCAGTATATTTTTTACTACAATATTCGTTACTAATTACGCATATGCGATATCGTTTACATAAAGCAACTGCTACAATAAAATCTTTTAATGTTTTGATAAAGTAAAATTGGAATCATATAAATATATATATATATATATATATATATATATATATATATACGTATATATATGTATATTAATTACGATATTTACGCGTGTAACTTATAACGGATTTAGAATGTTTATCACCTTAATGTAGATTGTAACGATAAAGATAACACGATATGGACATTACATATAGATATGTATTGTGGATCTATTTTTATCATAGTGGAACAAGTAGAAACTAAAACACTTAATCATTGCAGAATTATTATATATTATACCTTAAAGCAAATTTCCTGCAAATAGTATCCTACTTTTTTTAATTGAAGCATTTTATGTAAAGAGGAAACTTTATTACCATAATATCTGTTTATATATGTACATAAGAGTCGAGATAACCCACAGCAATAGGGTCAAGTAAGTAAAAGTCATAAGTTCACCAAATGTCAAATCTGATTTAACATACTATGTGCGTATGTCAGTAAGTCATAATAAAAGTAAAACGACTTAATTGTCTGTGCTTTGTTAAAAGATAAGTCGCAAAGTCAACAGCATTTTATATCTAGGAAAATATATATATATATATTCGATAAATATATATTCGAAATACAGACTACTTCTGCACAAAAATAGCTCGCCTCTTCGTTTAAGTTGTATAAAACTAGTTAAAATTCAAGGTTATGAATTTTTTCTTATTCTCGCTAACTGAAAATTTAATTTTAGCAATATGGTCTCTAACAAATTATTTATAACATTTACCAATAGCATTCTATAAACTTTGTATGTGTGAGAAAAATGTAGAATGAACGAAAGAATGAGAGAGGAAGAAAGAGAGAGAAAGAAAATAATACAAAAAAATGAGAAAATAATGAGAAAAAATCATTATAGTCATTTATCAATGCAAAGCAAACTTAGTTTGTAATTATTTATAAGAAGAGATAATAGGGTATTTATATGCTGCTATGTTCAATGCTTTTCAAGAGAGACTCTTCTTGAATCACAGTGTAGTCTCGTTTTGCTCACGAATATATATATATATATATATATATATATATATATATGCCGATTTAGTATTTCTTATTATAAAAAATTTTGTAACATCTCTAGACATAGTACATTAATATGATAGCGAAGCTACACTGTATCTGCAAGATTAGAGTTGCTTGGAGTGAATTATTTTATTTTATATTTTTTTTTTAGATATTAACACGTGCATAAAATCGAAGTTTAAACCGTGTATTTAATGCAATTCAATGCAACCTTGTAATAGGCTACTATTGTCACACAGATAAGATAAAATATCTCTGTTGTAAAATTGTGAGCCTATTGTTACGATAATCGTTGTGAAAACGAACATAATTATAATTATATTCTTTGAAAAATAGTGGTTAGCAATTGCGAATATGAAAAATAAATTAACTTTTAATACCACTATTGTGTGTTGATAAGTGTAAGATTACTAATAATGACAACAACAATAACATTATTATGCATTATGAATAATAATTTCTTGTGATTTTAAATCTCTGTATAAAATATATAAGGAAAAAAAATTTTAAATATTGTAGCTAATAGATCTATATGATAGAGACAAAAGTGATCCGAGAGAGAAAGAAAGAGAGAGTAAGAAAAAGAGAGAGTATTTCTAAAAGTTATCATTTGCAAAGAGTATTTTTAAAGTATTTCCAATTATTTTTTAGTATTATATCAGAAATCCACCCAGTGGAGAAAATGGAAATGTGCGCGCGTACATATGAAAATATCACAACTTATGAGACATAAATTTTAGCATTCAATACGATGTTCCAACTTGTTGATTAAATACTGTGAAACATCGAATGTCGAATTCTTTCTTATTTGAGCCCAATCCTATCTAATTGTATTTTCTTAAACAATATATTTTTGTCTACTTCTAAAATAATTGCCTACTTTTAAAATAAATATTGTTGAGATCTTGAAATTAAATATTTTTTTTTACTTACTTGTACAAAAGGAAGAAGTAATCGGCATCTACCAGGTACTTCCATGTTGCTGTTGACACCACGTGTCCTGGTTGACACATTGTAGTTTCTGAAAAAAAGAAATATATTATTATTATTATTATTGTTATTATTACAATTATAAAATTGAGAAATTGAGAAATTTTATCAGGAAAATTAACACACATAGTCAATTGAAAATGCTTAATGATTCAAATACACATATACAACTAAAAATATTTAGATATATTTATGTTTAGAAATTTATTCATAATTGCAATCAATCTTTTTACAATATTAAATAAAAAATTCTTTGTAGCTTGCATTTATTGATATACTCATCGATTCTTAATAATCGATCGGAGAAAAAGGCAAGTAATAATAACGAAAAACATTAAATTGCAAAAAGTAGTGAATGATATTCTTGTTCCATTTCAATATCATTTATCTATCAGTTTTCTCTATTAGTATATATATTAATAAAAGTTAATAAAAATATTTGATTATATAGTTACATACATTATTCAACATTCAGATTATATATATATTCAATTACATTCGAATCGAAACTGCTGTTTGTGTATTACTTTTTTTCTTGAAGGTCTAAATACGAGTTTTATATGTGGCTGACTTCACTATCTCTATTCTTATATAAAATTTGTCTTAATAATTTAATGATATTAATGATTTGTGACGATTCATCAATATTTAACGATAACAATCAGTGGTATTATAGATAAAGATAAAGTAAAACAAAAGATTTAAGAAATTTCACTCACTTTTTATATTTTGGAAAATTAATATTACAATTTTAGCCAAAACGATCACATTATTTAACCAAAACGACCACATTAGTTAACAGCGTAACTGTAATAAATTTAGTATCGACCTATTTCCCTCTTCTAAACTTATTGACACAAATTCTTTTGTAGAATTAATTAGAGAAAGCAAATTCATGTATAAATATATAGAAATAGACAGGATTTTACATCAGACTGACCTTTACTTTCATCGAAAATTGTCGCACGTCTAACGAGGAAACAGCTTTGAGCTAATCGAGTTCAAACTCTGCGGTGGATCGTCGTTGGCGGCAATTCGGTTGCGGATGAACATAGAGGCGCATGCGCCGCGCGCTCTCATTGGCCATTGCGGTGGCGCTGTAATATGACGAAGCTGCGTGGCATGACGGGACGGCGGATCGGCGATTTTGCAACATGGCGGCGAAGTGAGGGCGAAGTCGTGGGTGCTGTGCCATCGGAAAATGTATTTTTCCTAGTCGCCCGTAACGGTTCCGTCGTTACTTCGCAATCATAGGCGCGACATTGAAACATACGTGATCGGGTGGTGTCGTTCGAGCCAATATCGGACAATAGTGCGTGTAAATATGAACGGGATGGCCGGCAGTGCGACGACGAAGGTGACACCCCGCGGCACCGTGCGCTGCTCGAGCTATTCGAGCACGTATGGCAGGGACTAGGGCTCGCGATAAGGAAGCTCCGCTTTTGTCCTAGCGAGCCGCGGCAGCCGCCGGGACAGCAGCACCAAATAGCAACGCAATGTTGTGGCCAGCCCTGCCAAACTGTGAGAACGTGAGTGTCTTGTGCGGAAACAATGTCCATCTCTGTGGCGCGTGTGCCGATCGGCTCTGCGTAATTTCAGTAGCGGCGAGAGTGCGTGCGAAAGCGAGAAATCGCCCGTCGGGATCGGCGAGTCGCGACGTGACTCGTCGCTCGTCTTCTCCTTGTACTTCTCCTTCTCCCGAGAAATCATGGAGCGACAAGTTCCGCGCCCAACTAGTCGAGATAATAATCCCGATGCCGTTTCTAACAGGCGCATTGCGTCGTCGGTCGTGCGATCGTCGATCGCCGAAGACGGTAGCGTAACTCGCTGGACGAGCAGTTTGCGGCGAGCAAGCGCACCACCATTGTGTCCGAGTCCGATTTCGAAATTGCCAGTTGATCACGATACGACTATTGTTTCGTCGATTCTCGCGGCCAACGTATCGTTTCGCTGGCATCGGCACGGTCTGAATGGCGATAAATTCATCGTCATCGTCATCGTCATCGTCGCAAAATGCTCGCCTACGTGCGTTTCGCCCGCATTCTCATTCCCTTTCCCCGCTTCCATTCCGTTCTGTCGCAGAATGCGCGAATGACACACTCCTCCTTAAACGGCGGCCCCTTAACGCTGCACGCTTACCGATGTACCGAAAAGTTCAGCTTTGGTCGGTCTCGGTAAATCGTTCGATGTAGCGATGCTCCAAAAATATACCACATGCCTACGATTGTCTAAATACATCGCGACGCGATACGCAGATTTATAAATGCTCGATAATTGTTAAATGTTCTGATTTTTTTTAATGCATCTGTTGATTGTTGTCAAGTTGTGAAACTAGCTGTTTATCAGCTGTTTAAGCTTCCGCATACACTTTGTGTTTATATGCTGTGTGATTGACGATGATTTAGACAACTGAGGTATCGGAGACATTGTGCGTATGGACAAAATGCAAAATTTTTTTCAGAATCAAGTCTTCGCAATTGTAATATAGAGCAATTATGATTTATTATCAAGTAACACATATGTACATTGTCCAGTGAATCGTGATTGACAAATACAACTGCGTATATAGTTTTACATCATCATTTAAAAAGATTTAATTTTTTATATTTTTACTTGCTTTTTTCCAGAATTGAATTTTCAGAAAATTGCCACTTTTTCATTGCTTGCATTAAAATTTATTCAACATTCTGCATAATTTGCTAGTCAAAACAGTTATATTTAAAAAGCATTGTTGGTTTTAGAAATTGTAATCAAGAATTGTTATCAAGAATGAATATTTCATGAATTTTAAATATATCAATAATGCTATGGAAATTTGCTATTATTACTTATATTTATTGAGCGATTTCTGCACACCTACTATAAAATGAGGCCATAACTGCACCCAAATAATTTTACATACAATGAGATGTCCTAAAAGAATCGCTTTCAAATATTTTTGTGGCCGCAAACTTGAAAAATATATGCTCGATGCAACTGAATGTAGTTGAGCTTGAAATATATAAAAAAGTACATTATATATTTCTTAGTTATTAATTAAAAAAATAATATATATATATATATATATATGAGTGAGTGAGAAAGAGAAAAAGAGAGTGTGCATGTGCGTATGTTATCTACTGTATATCTGAACTAAATATACACTGTACAATTTAGTTACAAATTTATTCTATATTTTTAGATATACATAAGAAATAGAAGCTCTATTGGTCACTGTGATTTCTGATCGTACATGCGTGCCAAACTTAAAGATATAAGAGGGCGTTAAGAAGAGATCCAATGGTTTCCTGACATAATGGAGGGCAAATTATATGTGAAGAATGAGCCGGGACTTGAGGGGCAATCGCTCGCAAATCCGCAGCCCAATCCGCCTGTCGAGGACGGTGGGGGAGCGAGAATCTGCTTTGTCTGTGGTGCTGTTGGCCACAGCGAGCAGCACTGGTTACGAGTAAAACCAAGCCCGGGTGGTGCACTGAACGAGCCCTATTTTCCGTTTCTTGAATCACACGAGCCGCCAAGTGGCTATCGTGGCGAGGGTGCCAGAAGCGGTGCTGTCAAAGCATGCAATCTCTGCTACATTCTGTTGTTACAACAGTGGGAAAGTTACGAGCGAGAGGCTAGGCCGCACAGTCAGCGGATTTATTGGTTAAAGAGATGCGACGGCGGTTCGTTTACAGGTGCCGAAATGGCACTTCAGGGCGAGTACGCCGCCCAGGTTTTGGGCTTGACGAACGATCAAGCGCCGCAGCTCAGACAAGAGAACCGACCGGTTGGTATTTCACCGCGATTACCGCCAAATTCACCCTCGCCGAGAGTCGAGCAAACCAGACCACCGTCAAATTCAATCGAGCTACCGAGGCCGCATTCTAACACAGCGGAAACGCACAGGCACTTGGAACAAACGAGGCTCACAATGGAATCTCCTCATCATAGATTGCAGTCACCTCACCAAAGGTTGCAGAGCCCACGACAATCTGTCGAGGATGCTAGAATATCCAACGAGGCGGCATTGGATCTGAGACATGCACCTAGAAGCTCACCTGCACCACAACCCACCTTACCGCCACAACCTTCAGGTTGATAATTAATTTTTGTACCATTTCCCACTAATTTATATTTGAAATTCAGAAAAAAGTAATGCATATATCAAGTTTTATGTTAAAATTTATGTCTGTTTTATTCACTATAGTTTACTTTTCTTTTGTATTTTTTTATATTTTTTTAATAAATTCTTATCTAATATTTTTTTAATGATTTTTTTTTTCTTGGATAATAATATTGTTGCATCAATTGCAAAGTTGAAAAAAATATGTACAAAGAACATAAGCACGCGCGCACACATATACACACACACAGAACGAGACAAAGCAAGTATATCAGAAATTTGCTAATGATTAAATTGGCGAATGTAACTGGATCTTCATACGAGAAATCAACCTATTTTTCTTTATTTTTAATTTTCAAAAAATTAAAGAATGTACTGTTCACTCATGGAGTATAGAGTAAATTATAGTATAACTGATTTGTTGAAATAATTTCTAGTTAATAAATGTAAAAGAAGTAAAAAATATATAGATTATGGAAATAGTATGTGGATTCATTCGGCTATATATTGACATTTTATATATGTCTATATTTTGTTTAATTATTGAATACTATGTGATATTATCATTGACAGTGTATATATATACACACATATATATATATATATACATATGTTTTGATGACACATCATTTATTATATAGCATTGAGGATAAAAAAGATGTAACGAAAATTTTATTGTAGCGTTTTAACGCGCCTAATACTTAAAGCATGTCCAGAATGAACACTCGGCAAAATAACTTGGACATGAAATCACCAAGCGCTATCTGATAGGAGTACAGAACTGTTTTTCACCGTTATTATATGTTATCTTGGTTTAGAATGTATACGCGGTAAATATACGAATCGGGTCGTTATTTACGCTGGCCTTAGTCTTTTCGTGCACTAATGTAAACATTTAAAAGTAAAGGTTAAAACAGTTTTGTGTAGATAAGAAATATGTCGAAGTCGTGGCAAAGAGCCAGTCCGATTCATTTAACGCGCACTTTTGATCTAAATGGTGATTGCAGGCGATTTTCCTCCCGCGCTCCGCGCATTCGCAGAATATTGAGCTTTGGTGACCTCAACAATTTCGATCCACCCGATCTGATATTCATTAGTCAGCGTATGCTCCGACAGATAAGCAGGTCGTTTGGAATGGAATTATTGAAACACTGTATTCGTCGTCGAAACTAACTCAACTTGTCCGTGTTTGTGGATATATCGTAGCGATAAATTCGCGAAAAATGCAGGCACTAAATGGGTCACGTGCAGCGCAATGATGATAATGTCGAAGACGTGTGCGAAATTCTCGGGACAGCTAGGGTTGCCAGTTGCATTGCGCGTTCACGGATTTTATGTTACGACACGTATCATAGAGCGTTTATCGATAATGAACGATCGGTATAACCAATTGTTTAACATTGCAATTGCAGCTATCTATAGCGGCGGATCGTCGTCCAGCGTCGGTACAGACATCTTAGATTTATCGATGCCGGACAAGAATTCTGTCACTGAAGTCTGTTATGTGTGCGGAGACGAATTCAAGAGAGGATCTCTCAGTCACATCGCTGCGAAGCCACTGCCAAACCCGCCGCACCCTTCTTCCAGTCCTCCGCCATTCTTTCCATCATTGATGCTTCATCCCAGGCCGAGCAGGAGTCGACCTATGGACAGTGCCGGTCGAGTGCAGGTATATTTTTTTCTTGCCTATTGTCTATTTGTTTAATTATTTATTTTTTAATTTTTTCATAACGATTTATACATTGGTTTTTTTCTTAGGCTTGCTCAGCGTGCCAGAATCATCTTTTATTACAATGGAAAGCTTACACGCGGCAGGGAGTACCGCATGGTGATAGAAATTATACGCTTCGCAAGCGGCAAGCACCTACAATGGATACAACCACGTTTATTTGCTACACTTGCGCCCTCGAGTACCCTTCATCCAGTATTAGACTACTATATTGCTGTCCTAATCCCGAGAAGGAGGCGTACTTTCCTTATATTTATTCTCTGAGACCTCCTCTAGGAGCTAGTCCTATTAGTCCTCAGGGAATGGTGCAGGTTTGCTCCATTTGTTATAGAGCTATCCCGCATAAACAGCAAATGCATGTCGGAGAAAATCACGAAGCACAGCCAACCGGACAGAATGTAGATTTTCGGCAACAAGGTTAATCTCCATTTATCTACCATATTTATACAAGTTTATTTTGTCGTTTATTATTACTTAAAGGGTTTATATATTTTTCATTGTAGGTACTTCACCACGGCCCGCTGTTGCGAAATCTCCAGCTAATTCTGCTGGTAGCGATATTCGCTTTAAGCCATACGATTTGAACAAATCAACGGCTGCTGTAAATAAGCAACGAAGCAGTACCACCGTAAAAGCTCCCATACCTGGGCAACGAAATTCACCCAGTAACGGTCCCGCTGAAAATGGTACCGTCGCGCTTGGCCAAAATTATAGGTGCTATATTTGTGAGAGATTATATCCTCGTACTCATATGGAGTGGTAAGAATCATATATAAATACTTATATCTATCGCCAAAAACACTATAATCTAAAAAAATAAAGATGTTCTTATTACGATATATAATGTTCTATCTTTTATCGTTATTATCAGGTTATCTACAAGCCCAGAAGGAATGAACTCACACGCTATGCATTTTCCTTGTTTGAGAGGAATGGCACGTACGTCGGAAAACGCCTGCATGGATAGCCATGGCAGGGTATTAGCATGTAGTCATTGTGTGAATCATCTTGCACAACAATGGGAAAGTATGGATGCTGAACGGGTTCCTTTAGAACGCCGCAGGTTAGTTCACCGCGAATTACATTAGCCATTATTCTTAACCGATTTGCATATATTACGCGAGTTAATAGTGAAGTGAAAAGTTTTTTTTTGCGCGTAGAATAAAATGACTTTTATATGAATGTGATAGATTTGTGATTTAATATTCATGCAGAAAATGACAATTCTCATGTACAATTTTTTTCATTATCTTCATTTAACTTCTATATTAAATAATAAAAAAATAATTTTGATTGTACTTTTAGAAATTTTTGGATATTATATTAAAAAAATTAATGTAACATATTTATTATCTGTGTGATATCCGTGTTAAATTCTAGGTACGACATTCCTAGTCCACATCCAAATGGTGACGTGAATCGATCAATTGCTACGCCACCGAGTTCTAGTTCGGATCGAACATTCGGAAGCAATCCAGGCACATCAAGTAGCTCGATATATTGCTTCCTGTGTGGCTTACATAGCGATTTGACTCTTGCTAGAGTCCTGTACGGTCGTCCTCAGGGTCGAAATGCGCCATTCTTCCCAGAACTCTTACGTCACCAATCACCGCCGAATGCCGAGCAGCTACGTGAGGACGGTTCCGCTCTGGTCTGCACGTTTTGTTATCATTCACTGCTTGCGCAATGGCGTCGATACGAATCTCTTTCCAGTGGTCAGCAAGTAAATGCCGCCGAACGGCAATATAACACTCACGATTATTGCTGTTACGTCTGTGGCATTACGACGTACAGAAAACGGGTACGGGCGCTGCCGGTGAAAGATTTTCCGTTTCTAAGGTATCACAGGCAGCCGGAGAAAAGTCTGTTGCTGGAAAACGGCGATTTCGCGGTTGTCTGCTTGGATTGTTATGAGACCTTGCGCACACAAAGCCTCGAGTACGAGAGATGGGGCCTTCCAGTTGAAAAACGAGAATACAATTGGATTGTGCAACCTCCACCGCCCGAGGATAGTCCTGATGCGGCCATAGCTAGGTTACCGTCCGGCGAAAGATCCGAGAAAGTGGTCAGTACATATTATTTATTAATGAATGATATAACAAGCGCATAATGAACGATCAAGTTTGTTATGCGTTAACGGAAATAGGTTATTATAGCTGTATGTCTATTTATTTTTAACAGGTTCCTCCGACATTAACGGTAAGGCCGGCGCGAAAGAACTGTTCACCAAAGGCACCAGACAAAAAGGCACCCGCAAAAATTCCGGAGAAGGAACAAGGTGAGTAATAATTGAATCTCAAATGAAACGCATTAATTATTACAGATTTTAGTATTGTACGCGATATATGGAAAATATTTTCAATGTTTTTTAATCTTTAATTGGGGGAAAAAAATGAAATAAGAATGACAATGTTATATTTCACAATATATTTAAGTAAGATATTTAATGCTTAAGCATTTCTCTCTTTATAAGTAAACCTCGCAAATTTTAAACTTTTTTCATCTGAGATTGTATGGTAATGCATTCAGAGAATACTTGTTAATTTGATCAATGTAAACGTTTCAGAAAATGTTTTCTTCAATAATTAAAGCACTTTTGTTAGATAATACCGACCTGATCGAAAACTTTTTTTTATAAAAGCTAAATATATAAGTTGACTGTATATCGTAATCTTTATGAAACGCAAAAATTGCAATCGCACAAGTAGAATTTCGGGATTTAATTAATTTAGTAATATTTATGCTTGCATTCCGTGAAATCGTGTGTCTATTATAAATATTAAGTTTTAGTTTAAAATAAAATTCGGTTAATAAAGCGAAGATTAATATCTTATTATGTTGAGACGTATGGCCAAGCCTCGTGCGTCATTTCCGTACGCTGAAAACGTTTCTTTGTATGTGTTATGCACACATGCGCGCATACACACATACACATATGCATATATATGCACACATACATTTATGCATATATATACACACATGCATATATTTGTACAAAGACTCAGCGGAGCAAAAGGTAGGCTGTAAGGCGAAGTAGAATAGATACACCGTGAGTGGTGCTCTTAAAAATCCGACAGACAAAAGGAGACTGATGATAGAAAGCTATCCCAAGAACATAGATTTCGATAGTTCGAGCGAATTTTCGCCTTTTTTTCAGTAGCTTTTTTAATTTTTTTTTTTTTTTCTTTTTTTTGTTTATGTTTTTTTCTCGTTTTCGCCAATCTTCCTAGCGTCTCGAGTTACGAATAGAAAAATATCTTTCTCGGCGAAAGATTTATTACCTTCGCCCGGTCTTGTAAATATTGTGTATTTTTTGTACGCACGCTCCATAATCAAATCTTGCATCTGTTTCTTCGCGTATTCTAAATCGTACAGATTGCATTATGTTTAAATAATAATTTTTACGTTTATATATTTACACATTTTAAATTATTTTGAAAATCAAACTAAAAAATAATAAAATAATCTACGTAAATTAGATTAAATAAACAATTGGAAATTATTGTAATATTAAAATGTAAAAAAAGAGAACGCGACAATATTCTGCTCGCGATGGTATGCTTTTTGTTATATTTTTATTCGCCGACACTTATCTGCATTCGTTGGAAAAAAATTCTTTCGCCGCGAAAGATTCCCTCGTGGCTTTGTTGCTGTTAGCCTATAACACTTTTGCTTTGTTCTTTTCCTTTTTCGTCCTGACTTATTGGCGGTGTGCACGCCCCTGCAGCGTGGAGGACGGCACGTCTCTTCAAGTTCAGCTGCTGGACGGCGTGAGACCACCATGTAAACCTGCCATTTAAGAATCATAAACTTATACTCGAGCAGACCGTCCAAGTAATATTTTTAATCCGATCAAGACAAGCTTGTAAAAATGAATCCTTAAAGAAGTTACATTTTTGACTCTACCGATATTGACCAAGAGCAGAGCAAAAAAAAAAAATATGTGACCTGCAAGGGTTAATATTAATATTAATAATCTTTCTATACATAATATTTCAATATTCTATATGTTTTTTTTTTTTATTTACGAGTTCTTTAATCAATTCCGCATCAATGTTTCTTTAAAAAAATTAAGATTTTTTGTATCTTGCAAATTTCCTGACTCTGTAAGAAATAGAGATAGTTGACAAATTTATTGAGAAATGGAAAGATCTGTGATTTTGCTTTTATGCTTCATTTACTAATTTGCTTTTATATGATTCTGTTCGGAGTAAAAACAGAGATATATTACTTTTATATCTCTGAAAGTAGTGCGAAATCTTGTTGATTAACATAACTAAATGTTTTAGCGTTATTATAAATTCGTGTAACTCCGGAAAGTGCATAAAAAAACTCCTCCTACGGGGGTTAAAATATTATTAGCGCCATCATAATATCTGAAAAATAATTCTTGACAAAAGATTAATTCATTTTAAACTTGCGTTCCATAAAACTTTTGCATTAAGGCAAATGTATATAATCAAATTATATACTCGGCGTTGTTGAAGATGATCTATGCTATTGTATCACAATATATTATAATTTATCACATATTGCCAAAAATTATGGCTTTTACTCAAAATAATAACTTTTTTAATCGTTTATAATATGACACATTCCAAATTTTTATATATTTTGAGATAATGCAGACAATGGAATTTTGGAATTGTGGACAAAAATGAAATTAATATTTCTTTATTGAAATTTAATTGGACATTATCTTTTTGCAAAGATTTTAAAGATTGTTTTAAATATTCAAAAATCATTGACTAAAATGTTTAAAATTTTTTAAGAATTCTTCGAAAGAGAGTAATCACGGTCAATTTTTAGATGATGTAAAGTTATTTATTCCGAACGCAATTTGTTTCGCCTAATTTTGATTAAATTGCATTTTTAAGTATTGCAATATATCACGAGTAACTAAATCTGTGATAGAAATTTGCATCAATAAATCGTGCTAGCGAGCAATTGCCACGGTTGGAAAAGTTCTGAAAAATGAATAAAAAAACATAGAAATCATTGAAATGACTGCAAGTGTCGCGTTCTCCTCGTAAGAACGAAAAAAATACGAATAGATGGGTAGATATAATACGATCGTCGAGATCAGGAGGTCGATTAAGGTCGGTTGATCTGGCTTAGAGGGTAGCGGGGATGATTCTCTCGAAGTGTCGGATAGGTCTTAGCGGAGGGCTTAGCGGGCGAGGAACTTGCAGATAGAGTAAGGGGGTTAAAGTGCAGGGAGGTGAAGTGCGGCATACAAGTGGGTGAGGAAGGGTGGCGGGTCAGAGAGGGACTGAAGGAGAAAGAGCAAACGCCCGCAGCGTGACACCGCATTGCGCCCACTTGCCAACCCACCCAACACCTAAATTCGAATTAGAGAGCCAGCCCCGTCGTTTTTGGTCAACACGCCCGCCATTCTATCCTCTACTCTCCTCGACTTGTTCTCGCTCACCCTCTTTATGGTAAACATAGGACGAGATGTCAACCCTCTCTCGTCCTGTTTATCTGCGTACATAATGTCCATCCGTGACCTTTTTCGTTCTCTTTTACTTATTCTTAGAGCAATAAATGATATTCGAAAGAAGATGTTCACCAAAGCGTGTTGCCGCTATAATTTTTCTGCTAAAATCGATATCAATGTCACCGATGACTCGACCTCTCGTGTTCCTTATCTTTTGATAACGGGGGAGCACCGTGTACTCATTGCTGTTCTAGTTAGACACGCGGCCAAAAAACTCGATTTCGCTCCTGTATCTATCTATCTCCCGCTGTCTCATGAAATTGATGCCAAGGCGCGATCCGAATTAACGACTTTTTCAGATATTACTCATTGTCGGTGAAATAGTGTCGCATATTTTTCCATTAATTTGCATTCATTATTTAATCAATAAGATAGAAAAAAAAACAAACTCTCATTTTTTAATTAATTTTAAATTAACATTCTCTTAAGAGAATGTTAGCTTAAAATTTATTTATTAAAAATTTTATATATTTATCTATTTACCTATTAAAATAAGTATTTATTACTTATAGTTTATTTAATATTTATTATTTATTAACATAGAGATTTAAAAAATTTTGAAATGGGATAATGTTTACACACAATCAAATTTTTAGTAATTTAAATTTCATGTATGGAATTAATATGGAACCTATACATACATTTTTAAAGATGAATTGTTTCGAAAGGGTTGAATTCAATGTGGGTGATGTGACGCTTTCGCGAGCAGTTTAATCGGATATTTACGGCATTAAACCTGCATTTATAGACGCTTCGCGAGCGAATGCCACAAATTCATGTAACGAAGTGTTCCTCTCAACGAGCTCTCTTAACGGAAAATACGCTTCTGGTTTGGCGCGTATTAATAATTAACTATTGCCGACTACTTTGCAAAGTAGAAGCGCTTTCGGCAGCATTGGCAAACGATTCTACAACTTGAATAAACTTTCCTTCCAATAGTTTCCTTTTACTTTCCTTGTTTCTTTCGGCTTATATCTTTTTTTTTTTTTTTTTTTTTTTTTTTTTTTTTTTTTTTGGGTTTTTTTTCTTCTTTCAAAACCCCCATCCTTGACAA
>JBCEZX010000118.1:261851-296315 GCA_039654345.1 Cataglyphis cursor
TTTTTTTTTTTTTTTTTTTTTTTTTTTTTTTTTTTTTTTTTTTTTTTTTTTTTTTTTTTTTTTTTTTTTTTTTTGTGGGCTTTGATTCGTCTGTCAAAATCTACATGCTTGACAAATGATTTTTTTGCGAAATCTTGCGTGTCTTTTTTTTACTATTATCAATATAAAGCTATTTATTTGAAGCTATACTTTTATGTGCGGAAATTTATAATAAATTATAAGGAATTTAACAGCGGAATAATTAATCAAATAAAAGAATTTGATAATATAAATTTGAAAATAATTAGATACATATTTCTTTTTCTCTTTTCTCATAAAGAAATGTTTTTATATATATAGTAAAAAGTTTTTTTTATAAAATACGAAGTTGTGAAAAATTGAGGGGTTTTATCATAGTTCTTTTGATTATATGAGAATTAAGTGCAAAGGTTCGAGATACTTTGTATGCAAAGTCGAGTTCTTTCGAGTGCAATGAAAATAATACAACTTATTAACCCGGTAAAGAACGTCGACGTGCTATAATGGAGAGAGAACGATAGAGAGGGTGGTTATGAATGGGGGTCGACGAGGTGGCGGGTGTACGGGGATGGCGCGTTTGTTCGGCAGAGGAACGAGAGAAAAAGTGAGCGGCATCCCGAAAAAGGATACGAGGGAGCAGAAGAGGGTCGGAGGCGCAGAGAATGGAGGTGGAAGAGGATAGTCGGGTAGTAGTCTGGGATGAAAGGAAGGGGCGAGGGGAAGTTCCCTGTCGCCGCCACGTATTGATTTTGCCCGACAGACAGTCGGTTGTTGGGCTGTCTGCCTCGTAAGCCTAACTTGTCGTTTTGTGGTCTGTCGCGTGGGCCCTATATGGGCGCACTGCTTCTAGTACCTGCTTTTTTTGCTATTCTTTCTCTGGAGTGAGCAATGATACGGTCTCACGAATAGTGCGAATGATATTCTCTATTCGATTCCTTGCGCGACGTCGTGTACTCCGCAAGTAGCGAATAAGATAAAAACAATTTCGAGAATGTAGAATGTTTTTTGCATCTTTTAAAAAAGACTTTTGTCAATCGCGTCAATTGCTATCTGAAATTTTTCTTGCTTGTTACAATTACTATATTACCAAAATATGTGGATTCAGAATTAAAACGTTATGTTTGGAATAAATGTCTAGTTTTTTTTTTTTTTTTTTTAAACATTTTAAATAAAGTGCCCGATTGAGCTGAGTAAGATGTCAGAGTACTGCGAAGCTGTTTGTGATAGTCAGTTATGCATGGAAAAGTATTGCTGTCAAGGAGCTCAGAAAATAACGCTATTGACACAATTGAAGTAATACGAAACAGCCGAGTTTAATAGGCTCGTGAAAAATTGAAGGATAATTCCTTTTTATTTTTTTTTCTTCTATTTCACATTTTTGATGCAACTTACCGCTTATCAGTAAAAATATTATATGCAATATAGTAAATTATGTCTATTAGTAAATTCATGATATAAAGTCTAAAGATATGTTCTTTATAGGTGAACTGACCCAGTTCAGAGTTTATTTTTTTCTTTCCACACATTGGGAGGAGAAAGATAAACTCTGAACTAATGCATCCTGTTTAGCTATAAAGAACAGACCTTTGCTAACCTAAGCTTTGAGCTGCACTCTTTTTTTCTATTTTCATATTTTCCTCTATTCGTATTAGCTGTCAGTCCGTCTCCAAGTCGTATCCGTGACAGACGTACATTCTCTTCGAGATCGATTGTCGGTCATTCTGATCCGCGGTTGTCAAACACATCGGTACTCTATCGCGATGCTTACCACCTACGTATGTCACATAATCCGATTCTTCCGCGTCAAAAGTCCCAAGGAAGCCATAAATATCGTTCAATGCTCTCGACCACTAGTGTATTGAATACAACAAACGTTTCGTGTTTCCTTGTGGCAATATAACTGTGAGCGAGCAACAGATATATCGGAGATATTCGTTACTGCGTGACAAACATCGTATACGAATTGTGTCGGCTTACAGGCTAATTGATCATCAAATATGGAACGCTGTTCTGTCTGCGAAACACTTGTGCAAACTACCACGACAACTGCCGTCGCCATTCATTGCCGTATTGCTCCTTGCGAGAAGCCGTTTCACGCGAGTTGTACTTGCGACAAATTGCACGTCGCGAATGACAATATTGTGCACTTAGAGACTCATTCGGTTGCTCCAGATGAACTTATTTCACTTTCTTCGAATTCACAGTCAGACGAAGACCGATCATTGACAACTACTTTATACGATAGTTCAATGGACGATTTATTGATCGATTATGTAGAAATTTTAGAAGATTTAGTATTTAATCTGTTGGAAAAAATTTCTATACTGCCGTTTTTACTCAAAAATAAAAAGACAATCATCGCGATTGCAATAATCTTTTAAATAATGTTTTTAAAAATGTTGAAGGTTGATAATGTACCTAATGTACATATGTAACTAATAACATATATAATGGCTTTAAACTTTACATTGTGCTAAACGTGATGGAGAAAAATATTCTGTCTCCAAAAAATAATTCTAATGCGATGCTTAATTTTATTTTTGATTTGTTTATATACTGGTATCAATTATAAAACCGCAATTTGTTAAATAATATAAATGCATAAAAAATTATTAGCATAGTCGTAATAAATGAACACATTTTTTTAGACACGTTCAATACGTAGAATTTTTTCAAGCGTTAACAGAAACTTGTTGCGCCTAGAGTCCTAGACACTGTAGATGATGTTGGGATCGATATATTTAGTTCTCAGAGTAAGTTCTTTCTTCGTTTTCGATAATTATTTTAGATTGATATTACGACATAAACATATTTATGATATAAAGAAAAAAGGATATTTTAAATTATTTTCTTCTTTGCATTTGGTTCGAGCTATAATATCGGTAAATCGATACAAGAGCTGTTTTCGACATAAATATAACGTATTCGTTAATAGTTAATTATCAACTACGAAAGCAATTAATGCAGTAAGCGTTCGCAAATGTACAAAGTGCGTTTCTGTGACATTTGCAAACAATATAGAGACGGTGATAAAATGCTTTTGAAATATCTCACATTTCAACCTGATGTTTCGCGCAATATATATTAAATTATAAATTTTCACAGTAAATCATTAGGTTTTCTCTACTGACGTAATAGTCAATTTTTTATTCAAGTGGACTTTTTTGTACATAATTTCAAAGACGTAGAATATATTGGCTATTATATGTGACTATTTGTGAATAACGATCATTCTAACCATTTTACTTGTTGCTACCGCGAAGAAAATTATTTTAATTCTTGAAAATTGAGACTTATGTACCGATACGATTACAATTACTCGGCACTGCTTTTAAAATACGTGAGTACTTTGAAAGAGTGGTATGGCACGTTGTTATCGGCTTAACGATCAATTTTAATGGTCACATCAGTTTATTGGATTGCCGTTACAATAGCTGCGAGAATGTTTCTCGTGAAAGGGGGAATTAATTGCACGTCGCGGGTACGCAAAACGTAGCGCATGCAACATGCAGAGGATATTATTGCGGGAACGTATTTTGTCGATGGCAGGCCGCGACGCGAAGTTAATTACCCGTTTACAAGAATTAGCGTATCGGTAATTTTGGCCTTCGGGTCGAAATAGATCGATGACGGTAATGCAATTGTGTGTGTTGGCTAATAGCTACTGTAAATTGCGCGGCTAAGATAATCGTGATGAGCCATTACGTAACGACGAATAGACATTTTCGCGTAAATAATTTGATGTGACAGAATGATAATGACAATGCATATCATTGGAATTTTTATCGGGTGATAATGAGAAAATGAGAAAAATACGATGTCCTTAATTTCGGAGCTTTATATGTAACGCGTCTTTTTAGAGAGATATACACAGAAATTACGCAAAATAAATTAAGAATATAATAGTTTGAGTGTTTATTATTTTGAGCGTTTGCTTTCGTCTGCTAAGCACAAGATTTTTTCGCGTAACATATAAGATGATCGCACATATGATTTTATGTGGAGATGTTACTATAATATATACTTATATTTATATTGTATAGATTACGAGAATTTCATGATTGTTTTACGGCTTGATAACTTGTGCAATTTGTATCGCAATCGAAGGGGATTCTAATCTTTCCGAGTAATGTCCGTTAAAACCGCGTTTTACAAAAAGCTAAATTATCTTCACCCGAACAAATAACAGTCTTGATCTCGTAATTAAATATTCGAGAGAAAAAAAATCGTAAATATTTTTTGAGAAAATACTTTATATTCTGCAATGTAAAATCGTGAAATTTTAATTATGCGTTTACGTATATCGATAAAAAATTCTTGTGATTACATCACGATTAAAATACAGTAAATATCATATATATATAATTGTCTCGTTTAATTAAGCAACTAATGATATTTTCTACACACATTAATATATAGTTGTTAATAGAGCTTTCTCTTTCTCTTTCTTTCTCTCTCTCTCAACATAACAATGAAAAAAATAAGATTCTCAGTAAGCCATTTAATAGTTTTATTAATAGCACGTGTAAACAATATACGTAGGATGATTTCATATGTCAAACAAATAATGGTGCATCGAGTCGCGCGGATGTCGTTGACCGAGTTCGCCGAGTTTGTCTCGCTTCGCGGAATTCAAATTACACATAGCAGCGGCGTGACGGATATAGACGGCACAGATACGCGCGTGTGTCAAAGTGACGAAGGAAGGGTGCGAATTATTTAGGAAGCTGCTACCGACTTCGTAATCGTTCTATCTGCGTCAGGCTTTTGCTTCCGCCTCTCGCATATACATCGTTTCGATCTCCCTAACGTTCGGGTTTCCGGGTGAAGTGGCGGCGGCGGCGGGGGTGGTGGTGGTGGCGGCGGTGACGACGACACGGCGACGGCAGTGGTAGTAGTGATGGTGAGGGTGGCGGCATTGAAAGAGGGTGACGCGAGCAGAACCTCGACAGAGTGCAGAGTGGTTGGATTTCAGACTTTAGCTTGGAGGGGAGGATACGAGGGGTAAACGTGATAGAGAGAGCGATCGCGATGCTTGAGAGGAGGCAAAAGAAGAGGGGGCGGCTTGTGCTGGTTGAACAGCGCGTGCCGCTTCAGCGCCAGATGGTCCAGAAAGAGCGAGCGAGTAAGACGGAGCGAGAAGGAAAAGGGAGGAAAGAGGCATTGCAAGGAGGAAAAGAGAAAACGAAAAACCGTCCTTCTCCCCAGTCTCTGACGTTTCGCTCGAGGCGGTTGGTTGCGTAAGACGAAAAGAATGGAAAGGAGCGGGACATAGGGATAGCTCTCGGGGCCCACGAAATGAATGCCGGGTCGCTTTTTCTGTTGAACATTTCGTGAGAAACGTTTAGCTTTGTAGTTTCGAGATATATATCTCTTTTCCATGTAGGTAAGATGGTCTTCTTCTCCGTTAACGTGGGTGGGCATGGTAATATTATATCGAGATGCCGCGTTAAACTTTCGAGTACGACTCCTAATTTCTTACGACGGAGAGAATTATTTTACAAATGATCTATTTACAATATATGGGAAGTAGCATGTTTATCCAAGTATCGCGTTATTGCTACACGTTGTGGGACGAAATAAAACTGGTACGCATTTTTAGAACTAAGGTAAATACAGATTAACAATTAACATCATGTTGAGAATCATTTATTCATTTGTAGTGTCATATAGATGATCGTTGCTTACATATCTTTCCATGTCGCTCCTAAAAATCTCTTTTTATTATTACATTGAAATATATTGTTTTAATATAACATATATTTAATCGAAATTTTTATTAAGCAAGGCTCAGATTAAAAAAAAAAGAAACCTGCGAATAATTTATATAAAGTTTCAATTTATATAAAAAATTTTATTACAATATATACATAAATTTCAACGCATAAGCAATCCAGTTTTGCATTCAAAATGAATAGAAAAGAAAAACAGCACAACTCTCATCTGTAAATTAAACTGCCATTTATGTAAAACTATGCGAAATATTTCCATGTTTATCGTGTTTATTTGTATCCGATTATGGAGTCCCTTTTTTCCCCCTCTTTTTCCCACATCATAAAACAAAAGAGAAAGAATTATACGAGATTCTATGCATCTCGGGCATGATTCAAGCGAAAATGATAAACGGATCGAAAGAAAGAGACTCATCGGCGCTGCGATTCGCAAAGATGCATGTAATAAGGTGTGACAGCTCGAGAGAGAGAGAGATCGGTCCTATTCTCTCTATCATTAATTTGATCTTGGTCGAAGCGCGCGGCGAACCTTCTATCATCAGCCGTAGGTGTGGGGGTGGGGATGGATGAGCGAGAGAGCGGCGGAAACACACGAAGATGAACGAAACGCGACGACGGGTTTTCGCCGCCGGCCGCCGGCTCGGCGCACGGCGCTCGGCTCTTCAGTCTCGTACTAGCCACCGTCGTCTCGCGTCGTCGTGGCGATCGTTCCGTGCGCCACGTGAGAGAGTGAGAGAGAAGCGCGTTTATGTGTGTAACGGACGTGCCGGCAGGGGACTTTCATTTAGCGATGGATTTTCTCTCGTACATCGCGTAGACGGGCGGTCTACGTGTAAACAAAGCGCGCGCGCCATACGAACAAGATTGTTTGAAAAGAGAACTTTTTCTCCCCATCGTAGTGTCGGATTTTCGGATATCCGCTCCGCGCGTGCCTCGCTCTATCGCGGTGAAAGACGCGCGCGGGTAAATACATCTTCCTCGCCGTCTGGCGGCAACGTTCAGTCAATTAGCCGTAATGGCACGATCTGCCGCGTTGGTCTCGGTCAATTAAGTGGTGATTAGTGCGCGGGCTGTGCCGTCGTTCTCTCTCTCTCTCTTTCTCTTTCCCGAGTGTGCAGGCGCATACGTACATACATTCACTCTCTCTCTCTCTCTCTCTCTCTATCTCTCTCTCTCTTCCCCCTCTCTCCATCCCTTCCCTGCCTTCACCGCGTCAGTCGACTCCGACGGTAGTCTGTCTCGTGTGTGGGGGAGTGCAACGGTGAGAACAAGCGCGCGTTCGGTGTGAACGTCGCCGCGTGTCGCAAGGCGTCGAGAGGTGGACGACGAAGGTGCTTCTCTTGGCGGCGCGGTGGCTCGATGCATCGACGCGTCTGTTAACGCGCTGGCCTTTCCGACATCGCGCGTGTGTGTACGCGAGCAACGGCGCGTGCGCACGGTTGCGTGCCTAGTAGAACGGGCGCCTGCGGATCCGAGGTCGTAAATCACGCGTGACAAGAGGAGACGAGAATCGGAGCGCACCCGCGAGAATGCGCGTCGAGCGGTGATACTCGCCGATCAGTATCGCTCCGGAAAGGATCGTTGGCGCGTATCGAACAATGCCGATATCGCTCGAAATGTCGTTCTGGGGGACGAACGTTTGTTAAATACGACGGAAGAATCCTCGTAATCGATTCTAACCTCGCGTGAATTTGAAAGTGTTTAAAGTGTATGGTGTTACGTGCACATTGATTGTGAAGTCTGCCGACCGATCCGCGGAAGAAACGGACGGCGCAAAAGATTGAGAGGCGAAAGATGCTTCGCGATCGTGTACTACGCTACTTCGCGAAGGAAAGTCGTCGCGTCGCTGGAATTGTAGTCTCGGTATAGCTTCCTCCCTAACGTCAGCGTGTATCCGCGTATTTGCTCCTTGTGTGGCATCTCTCGGCTACAAACTAACCGCCAAAATGGACTTCCGGGCGCCACATCCTCTCGTGCACCCTTCGCACGCTGGACACCCTTACTATTATCCAGGTATTTCAAAGAATGATGTTTATTTTTTTTTATCAACCCCTTTTTTCCGATGTTTTTATGTCAGATTCGATATCTTCTCTCCGGAGAGGAAACAGCCGTTAAACATGTAGAAGGTGGAAAGAATTTTTCATTTACAGTTTAATATTTCGACTATTAATTGATATGTCAATATTTGTTAATTAAGAATGTTTACAGTCACTTGAAAGAAATTAAATTTAATTAAATAATTATTAAGGATATTTTCAAATAAAAAATATAGATTTTTGAATATATTCCGAGTATGTGTTATAGCTCGACTTTTTAATCGTTTCTGATTTAGAGACATGCGAACGCGATACGTTAAAAACAGTCGTGAAAGCCTCAGGTGCGGTGAGCGCAGTCGCGACAATTGTCGACGTGATGAATGCCATTCACGCGACACCCGTTAACACGCGATGCACGTTTAATGTGCACGTGATGTCGAGATCGTGTCGAGCGTGCAGCGCATCGCGCACAAGGATAGATCCATGTATCGAGAATACGCGATTAGGTTCTAACGGAGGATCAATGTTGAATTATTTCGATCCCGTATCTCGAACGTTGCTACTCGTTATTATCTGTAAGATTCTGAAAATTTCAACGAAGCAAGATTGAGACTCGAATAATATATTTTCAACACTACGATGCGTTTATTTTATTCCTATTTACACCACATTTAAACATAATTTCGTATTCGTCAAAATATATATAATAAGATTACATCCTCTAAGTGGATTCGATTTATAAAAACTTGAAAATTATTCTCTCCTCACTTAACCTGTTTCTTTAAAAAAGAAGTGAATATAATGTTTTTCGAGCAACTATCGATTAGCAACTATAAATAAATTTATTTAAACGATGACGGATTTTCTTTCGCGTTGGGTTGTTTTTACTTTGTGACACGTTATTACAAATTCGAAAAGCATATTTTTGCATATTTTACCCCCTTCAGGGGTATTTTACAGGCGATTCACTTGCGACGAATATATAAACATCAACGTTGTTTTTAATCATGCGACTTAATTATACGACTTTACTTATGGGTAAAATTCATAGCGCGATTTAATTGCAGTCTCGCAAGTGGCACTTGGATAACGCTCCATCGGAAAAACGTGCTCGATTAATTAAATTAATCCGGCTCTTACTCTTCGCGTGCGCGCTCGCAAAAAGTTGCACCGCGTTGCAGTTTCCAGGATTGGCTCTTCGCGCGATATGTTCTTTAGCACGATAGTAGGAGAAGTGGGATGAAAGGAGAAAGAGAGAGAGAGAGGTGCAGGCAGGAAACGAGCGCGCAAACTTAACTCGCTCACCGCAAAGCCGCGCACCCGACCGTGTGTGTCGGCAATTTTCTTCACCATCTCGCTGCACTTCGCCCTTGCGCCTTGTGGGCGCATTCGCGATGCATATAATTTCAATGTGTTGAAAATGGAACGCAATTGCATCATTCCGCGTTCCGCGATCTGCATACGAAGCGGAGGAGGGAATAGCCCAGCGCACACGTCAGCGCGATATACTGTCTCTTTCTACTTTTAAATCATTTGATGAATCGTAGATTGCTTAATCGCAAAGAATATTAATATTTTATTTAAATTTTGTTAAATAATGTTAAAAGAGATTTTCAATAAGCATTTTTTAATATGACGAGCAATTTATAGTATATTGAAGTATATATAAAAAAAGGGGATTGTTTTAACATTAATGCTCTCTTATAGGACAAGCAACTTGTTTTTTAATTTGTATGCAAAATATAAAGATTTAAAAAGTATAGTTCACATTGAATCGTTTAGCGTTTGGAGCTTTTTAAAAGAAACCAGCTGATAAGATACCAAGAAATCGCGTAGTACACACTCAATTTTATCGAACGGAAAAAGAGAATCTGCAAAGCGGCTGCCGCCGATAGCGCGCAATCACTCGGAACATCCGCCGTTTTTTTTCCTCCTATACGCGCGATCGCCGCGTATCGATTCGGAGGCTCGGATGGCTCGGATGGCTCGTTTCGGAAAAACGTGCGAATTAACTGCTCGATGCTTATATAACGCGGTACGGGGAAATTAAAAACGACGACGATGTGAGGAGACCGGGAATAGAGAGGAGAGAATCGCGCGATACCGCGTTCGCAATTCCAACCCTCCCTCCCGCTCGCCCGAGGGAATCGCGCTAACCTTTATTAACGTAACATAACATCATTAATTGCGCGGGTGCGACTTTTTTATTGGACATTCGGGATAAATATTGGCACTGCGAGTTAGCTATTTCGGCATATCGCATTCGATCGTTCCGCAATCATGTATGTATATATGTATGTGTGTGTGTGTGTGTGTGTGTGCGCGCGCGCTTGCGCCTTCATATTTATTCACTCTCATTTATCGGCTTTCTCTTTTTTTTCTTTGATTCCCATTTCGATATTATGAGATAGCGAATCGGTTATTTATGATTAAAGCGAAATCGCATTTCGGCTGCGAGTGCCCTCTTCACGCTTCATTGTATTTTAAACGTCACGACTATTATCGACTTGTCTGCAATCAAGTTATCATTACTAAAAGTGGATAAAATTATTTTGATACGAGTCTAAATGTGTGATTCTAAAAGAGACTCTGGATGAATATTTGATGTACTATTTCTACTTTTGATATTTTTATATACACATTTTTCATCATATTTTCTATTTTATGCTAGAAGCACAAAAAGCCTTGTGTTACAAACGATTTTTTTTTCTTTTTTTTTCATATTCGTACCGCGCTGTGCGTTGATATGAATTTGCTATCCTTGATACCACCGCAATCGTTTGCATATTATCACATATGTACTTGTAACACTAAAATAGTTGAAGTATTTAAGTGGCATTGAAAGTTGTGCATCTATTTAACACACTAAACCGATAATGCATTTGTCGTATTTATGCAAAACGCCGAATACTCGTGCTCGCAATTTTATATATATGTATATTGTATATTATATGTATATTATATATGCATATTATAGTAGTCATTAAATATATATATTCCTATTTTTTATTTCTATTTGCTATTACTTTTATCAGAATAACAATGTTGACTAGAATTATGAAATTCTCACTCACATGGTCGATAAAATGACGTGAACGTTTGAGTGATGTCGCTATTTTTCATCGCCGCCAACGCTTTGCATGAAAAATTAGCCATTTATCAATACGAGATTTTTAGCGAACGTCGAGTAATATTACGTTACTGCCCTCCCTTCATCCCTCATGTTCCTTCATTTTCTTTTTCGACAATTCCCAGGCGGTTTCTCCGTTACTCAGCAATGAGCGATAAATGAAGAGGACATTCGACGTGATACTGCTACATTCTGCGCCGAGTGAAAAATTAATTATCTATCAATAGATAGTTGGATTTTCAGCGAGCAACGCTTTTTACGCCGAATGAGCGCACGATCCTCAAAGTGAAAGCAAAAAAAAAAAAAAAAAAAAAAAAAAAAAAAAAAAAAAAAAAAAAAAAAAAAAAAGCGACGAATTACGATCCGGATATCGTGTGCGCGGAATTATCTCGGATTTTCTGCGGGCGCGATGTATCCGCTCCCCAGTTAGATTAACGAAAGTAATTCCACTCGATATGCGATTAACGACGGTTGTTGATTCAGCGTAATTACCGCGGTTGGTCGTTTAGATGTTTTCTTCTCTTTTTTTTTTATCAGCTTCGCGTCACGCTTGCAATTACTCGCGATTACAGACAATCCGTCTTTATTTTCTCACGATATACGCGGATAATAAAAAAGTTGGATTTTATGCATTCAGATAAGCGCAAAATTGTTAACCCGTTATTCTCAAAGCTACAATGATATATATATTTCTTTACATTTTTTTTCTTATACAGAGCAGCTTTATTTTATTAACTAATTATTTTCTTATTTGGGGAAATATATCTTTTTTTGTCATATACAATGTAACGAAAATTTGATTGTGCATGGTTTCACATTGATAGAATATATTATCGGGCAACTCTTCCGATTTTGTGAATGCAACCATAATCGGCTCTTTCTCATTAATTTTGCGTAATTATTTAGAATCTCCCACGTATGCTTTGGCCCGCTTGTAGATCGGTAAAGTTCGTTCTACAAACCATGGTGTTTAGTCGCGTTACGCAATTGAACTTGTATTCAAGCGTCACATTTGCACGCACACACGTACGAGCGCTGAATAGCCTTGTCGTGAAGTGACCCGTATTGATTATCGACCAGCTAATTTAGTTGATATTTGCGTGGCTCTTTGAATGCGTGCACGTGTATGTGCATCACAGCTTACGCTCGTTCTCTTTTATCACTTGTCATTGCGGACGCGCTCTTATATCGCGACTGATAAAAATAAATAGCTCGTTTTTAAAGATTACGCTAAAGTGGCACGAATTTTTCATACAGTGTTTAATATGTGATCGTTGATATAATTGGCAATTGTTGGATTGTCTTTTCACTTGGTTATTAATAACGCATACTATATCTTACTATATGTTACTAATCGCTATTCCTTGATCGCCACTTTAACATCGTTTATGCGGGCTCATAAGTCTTTCGATGAAGGCCTGAGAATGATTAGAAGAATGGAAAGTGTCAAAGAAGGAGATTGTCTTATTGAAGTTCTATTTTTTCCGATTAAAAAACCTATCGATTCTTGATTTTCGTGCGAATGATATTCGTGTTTAACGATTAGAAGAAAGTAGAAAGTAAACTAATTTTGTTTATGATCTTGACATTTGCGAGTTAATCTTTTCTGAGAAGCATGGATGGATGAATATATAGGGGTTCTTGTTTACGCGTTAGCTTATTTATTGTATGTACGAAGCGTCTTTATACGAAAGAGAAGTCTCACTGTAACAGGCCCCGGGGTTAAATCCTGTTCCATCATTACGGGATCGTCGATCCGGGTGGTCAACTAACAGCATCTAATTCGGCTAATTCTCGTCTCGGCTATCCTCTACACAAATTCATTTTATATATGGCCATGCTAATAATAAATAATGTTGAAATTGAGTGCGCTGTGTTGTAGAACGTGCTTTTTACAATGGTATGAGAAATTGTTTATCAGTCAATCGTAGGAAAATGAAGAAATTCAGTTTACAAAGTCCTATAATACAGTATCTTATGCACTGAAAGAGCGATATTTTAAAATTTTGCGCGCATTTCTTTTATTCTGTATTATATTTTAAATACACTGTCCATTTTTAAATTACAATTCTTTTGTGATAAGCTATTGCGAGACACAAAATATCCGTGTTTTCAGTATTCATTCACTATCCTTCCTATACACCGTGAAATTGTCCTCCAAAGCGACAGATCCGGCAAGGTACTGCACGAGCACAGATATTTTTCGCTCTTTTGCTTGTTTCTTTTTTTTCCGCCGTCCCTCCCGGCTTTTTATCCGGCCCACCCGTGCGGCACCGCAAATGTCTCGCAAGGCTTGCCCGGCACTCGGACCGTAACGAAGTGGAACGGGCGTAAAAATGAGTGGAAGACAATTAAGGTGGGGCCGAGAAGGAAGGGAGGGAGGGCGGACGGAGGGAGCGAGGTATCAGAGGTGGTGGTGGAAGAAGGAGGAGGAGATGAGAAAAAAGAACGGAAGGTCGACCACCTAGCGCGGCCTGATAAAGTCCATTACTTCCTTTGGATCTCGTGCGCGATTCTCCCGCTCTTGCTCCTTCCCCCCTTCTCTTTCGTTATTTAGCCTCACGCCGAATTCGCATAACTGTTTCTTTTTCCTCTTCGTCGCTCCTTGTCTTACGATCGGCTCCCTCCATTCTCCACTTTCTTCTCTGCTGGTTTCCTCGCGGTCAGCTTCACTGCGATCGTTTATTTACGCTTATTTTGATCCTTCTACCTGCCATTCGACTCTCATACGAGCTCGTTCCTTCCTTTGCCCCTTTCCCTCTCTCATGTTCATTTCTCTCGCTTCATTTCTTCCTCCCCCCCCCCCCTCTCCCAATCTTGCTTCAAGCTATTCTCGCTCTCATCCTCCACAAGTTCGCTAAATAATTGCGAACTGGCGGCGTTACTTTTTCTTCTTCCTGCTCTGCCACACTCGACAAAAGGCTGTTAAAACAACCCTTTGTGCTACCCCCGACCTCTTTCCGGTCCTTCTTTTCCTGGAGGGTATACCGCGCGCGCTATCCTTCTGGCCCGGCACACGATGAACCGACGACCGCGTACATCGCCCCCTTTTCTCCCCACATCTCCCTTTTTGCCTGCCTGCTTGCCTGCCTGCCTGCCTACCTACCTACCTATCTGCCCGCACCCCGCTTCGCTTTGGCGCACCCTTTGTGTCTCGGCGTTCACGGTATTTACAAGCACCATTCAACATCTGTCGACTCGCTTTCCCCCTCTTATTCCAATCGCCCGCTTTCCCCTGTTTCATCTTGCTTCTCTCACTCGTTCTAAATAAAAAATCTTTATTGATTGCGTAACCTGTAGGATTTCACTCCGTCAACTTATGTAGAAAACGTTCTTACATTTTTTATTTTTTTTTTTAATTTTAATTTTTATTTTCTTCACACTACTTGTTTTACATGAGTGTGTTAGTCTCTGCTTCCTTGTTACCGCATTTATTGATAATTTCATTCTACTTATACATATATAATTGTTGGGAATATCAGCGAGCTCGATTTCAAAACCAAAATATTTTTTTTTTCTTTTTCTTTTTTTCCTCTTTTGTCGTTGATTCCGTCATATCGTTTATAGTAAAGGCAACGTTCACAATGACGGGAGCGTCAAGTGATGACGGAAAACAGCGAGACATATCCCCGTTCTTTCATTCCTGCTGAGGCGGGACGTTACGTATGCCCGGCTTCTCGCGTGACAAAATGCATTCGTCGCCAGTCGCCATTCGCCACCCTCCATCATCAGCGCGCGCGTGCGCCTCTCTGTCCTTTGACTGCTTCGACGGCAACCGTGCCGAGGGTTCGAGCACTCTCGAGAGTCGCCCTCGCTCCGACCTTTTCCATTTTCTTTTTTTCTTTAAAAAAAGAGAAAAAATTGCGACGCTGCTCAAAGCAAGCGGTTTTTTTTTCTCCTTTTGCTCTCGAGTCTTCTCATTCGAACCTTTTTCATGGTACGTAATAATGAGGATATGCGTTATATAAAGAAATTACTATGAGAAAAAAAAAGAAAACTATGCTCTAGCTCGAATGAGTTTTAAATATAAAAGCGATCTCACATCGATAATCAAATTTTGTTTACTAGTCGTTTGCTAGTCGATAAATTAAAGTTTCAACTATAAAGTTGAAACGTGTAGAAACTTGTGGTTATTTTCTGTTACGTAACTCACGTGTGTCGACAACCCCTCGAGTCACTTGAGCCGAGGGTATGCGGGTTGTGTTTTATCGTCGAAACGCGCGCCTTATGGCATATGCGCCAGCGCCTTCTCGAGGGCGTAAAACTTCTTACTTCCGATTATTAACGTCTCTCGACGATTTTATTTATGCACGGGCGTCGCGGCGCCTGCCTGCGAGATAACGCTGAATTTTACGGAAAGCGCGGATATGTATACACGTCGTAAAGCTACGGATATTATTTTCACGAGCTGACGTGCCTCGAGAGATACTTGCGTTGCAAAAGTGCCAAGTCGTATTGAGAGATGAATAAAAGTAATAAGAGAAATATAAAATATAAAGATATAACACACAAATCGCGAGAATCGCATCGATTCAATCGTTATTTAAACTAGGGCGGCCTTTGATATGATATTTTTCGATAAGAAGAAATTCTAAAAACTATCGAATCAAGGAGTATATTGAAGCAATTATTTTCGCTGGTAAAAAAAAAAAATGGACGAAACAACGGTAAATAACGAATGTATTTGCATGATTCCGCGTTACATCATCGATCGATCAAATGTTAATAGATTTGTTGCGTTTGACATTCGTGTTTGCCGTATGGCAATCGTCGCTGCAATCTTACGAGTTAATTGGATATATGCTAATGACGCAAAATACTGTTAGTACGCAAAGAAATTTTAATGTTGCAAATTACCGAATGGTTTACGTAATCACTCTAACGATGATCTTTAGACGCTATATATTATTTTCATTTTTAATATTGCTGGAATATATGCATGTTAGGTGATGCGAATTAACGCGGTTGTCTATGATTTCTCAATCGGTTTAATGAAAGTCAGATAAAGTCAAGCACGGCGGATATATCGTCGTCGTTAAACCGCGAGTTTGTGCAATTGGAAGTCCGGCGGGATCAGGTGCGAGTTTTACCGGCTAATCGATAGCGGCGCGGAGTCGTAAATTGCCAAGGTTACGGAAACTGTGGGCAGAGGGGAGGTTAAATCGCTATAAATTGCCGCTACATTAAGCACTGCCCCGACATTTTTATTTTCTCTATCTCATTTGCCCGCTCTCTTCGTTCTGTTCCCGCTTTACTTGTTCGTTAACAGACTATCGATAGCTTAGCTGCTGCTGCATCAATCGTGTAAAGTAAAAGTCGCGCTTTGTACGATGACTCTTCAAGTCAGAACAGCTGATTTCTCCAGCTATGTCACGTTTTCAATTCAAGAATAAAACTTTTCTTTTTCTTAACAAATATTTTTTTTTCGTACCGGAAATAAGAATAATTTTTTCATTAACAAAAAGAGATGTATGAATTATTTACATTTTTCATATTTCTCATTGAATTATTTGCTACCAGTAGTTTTTTTTCACAAAATCTTCATTTAGTGTTGAAAGAAATATTTTGTATCTACATATATAATTAGAATTAAAAATTTTAAATAATCGAGTGTCATTTTTTTTAATAAAAATAAGTGAGTATAGGATTGTTATCTCGTTATTCTGTTATCTTCATGGTATTGTAACACATAACGTCGATTAAAAATATGCCATGGATCGCGTTCGACGTCGCGAGAGAAATCTGCATCGACACGCGTCGCTACGATCTGTTTGGATTTGGATCAATGCGGCCGTTCTGGACGAGACATCGATTTCCAGAGCGAACGCGTGTCTCGCGTCCCGTTGTTCTCTCCTTCCTTCCATAACCACCGTGTTCGGTCTCCCGTTCGTGGTGAAATAATCGCCGCGAGGGGTCGGAAGAACTCAGGGACTATGAATTAGGTATGACCCAACCCCGCACACACACACACACATCCGAAACTCTCCCCTTCGATTTCGATCAATACACCAGGCATAGGCAACTCCAAGTAGAAGGGATGAAGTGCTTCGGCATACAGCACTTTCTTTCTCGTCTCTTTCGAGACATCCTCTTGCGAGAAAAAGAGAGAAAGAGAGAAGGAGAAGAATACATCCCTCGGAGGACTCCCTTTCGGACTTGTTCCAAAGCGACCGGAGATACCTTTCGTGGGTCAGAGGTCACCGACGTCCGGGGCATAAATCAGGAGGACGTTCTTGCCAAACAAGGGGAGAAGCACGCGCGCGTTTGAGATTTCCTCGAAATTAATTTATCAATGTTTTTATAGTGTACCAAGCTTTTTCGCGCTCTTTCGTTTTTTCTCTTCTAATGTAAAGTGTAATAATTATAATCTTTGTCGCCTGAAATTTTAATGAGATTTGATTCAGTGACTTTAAAACCGATCTCTCTTCTTAGAAAAATTTTTTTGGTATAATCATCAAAATATTTAACATGAAACAAATTTGAATAATTAATATATATATCTTAACCTTAATAAGAAATATAAAAAATTATTTTTTTTTATTATTAATTTGGATTGCAAAAATGTATAAATCAATCTATTCTCGTAACATGTATATATTATATATTTAAAAATATATATAAAAATTTTTTAAATAATGTAAAATTTTTGTATAGAATGTTATTTATATATTAATTTGTCTCTATATGATAAAGACTAAATTCCAATATCGATAAAGACTAAGTTTATATCGCGTATGCGTAAACGGTTCTCGTTTTTTTACTTCTTCCTTCGTCTTTTTATTTCTTTCGTTTGTTCCTTCAGCCTCATCGTCAATGGCGTCCCTTCTCATAAGCCAGGCACCGAGAAAACTGCCTTCTCGACCAGCTGCATTATATCGCACGCGCACGTGCGTGTAGAACAGCGTAGTAAAGCGGCAGGTATCGCAATTTTCTCACCTCCATCCATTTCCATTCGCGGCGTCGTGCGCTATCGCGATATCGAACCGCAAATTTCGTGTTGATGACAAAAAATTCCAGCAAGCGAAAGATTGTTTTTTTTTTTTTTTTCATCTCACACAACTGCTTTTGTTCGGCAATTCATTGCAATTCATGGCGTTCTTTATAAAAATAAGCGACGAATATATTCAGTTGATCGTACATTCAAAATTTGAATTATCAACTTTGCTAATTTAGCGTTAATGTAATTATATATTCACGTAATGCGTATGAAATTGGAAACTACGCGAGTAGTTCTGGTTTAAAAACTTGGCTTCGAGAAACGTACTATATAAATTATACGAGTCCTTTTCGTGACTGCTTACAAAAAGCGCGCCGTTCGTCAAAACAGGATTAAATTCTGTCCGCGCGCGCGCGCGCGCGTCCCGCAGCTTCCGCAACGTCAAGCAGAACGCACGTGGCACTCGTGAACTACCCTTCCCTGCACTCTCTTTACCTCTTTTCGCTTTACAGCCAGGCAAAGCGCACTCTTTGTGCAGCCGTCCATCTCCTTTTCAGCGAGCCATTTTCTAACATGCGTTAATTAAATTCCAATCTCCTTTCAGCTCGTTGTGTACTCGGTACTTTTATGTCCTCTTTTTCTTTGCTTTTCCCTCTCTCTTTCTCACTTTGTTTTTTGTCGCTTGATTCAACAATATTCGTCAATTTTGATTAGGATGGCTTATGTATTTCCAAAACACATAAAATGTAAAAAAAGATTTGTCGCAAGTTAATCAAAAAGAAAAGTAAAATCTAGCTCATGTACTCTAGGATATTTTTTATATTCTATTATCCTCTTCTATTATTTTAGTATGCATGTTCGAATGTTCGCTAACGACAATTCTAACATTGCTTGTCCTAGAATAGTAAATAGATTTCTCCCGTTCTCGCTTCCGCGCTGCATCTCAATCGCCGGGCGAGCTACACGAGCTTTCAAGAGGCTTTCAAACTAGTCGAGGACGTGCATTAACTTTATCGGAGAGGGGGATAACTTCGTTCGATCGTGATGCGGTCGAAATGCGAGACGCATCTCTTTTTGGCGCGCATCGCGCTACCGGATATATGTATCCCCTTTTTTCTCCTCGTCAGCGATACGCGCTCTGGGTTATATCGTGGCAAATCGATTTTTAGACTGGAAATAGATCGGCGCAAACCAGATTTTCGCTCGTCGCGTCACGTTTTACTCTGTGAACCAGTTGTGGTCGTGATTAAATGCGGCCGCTCGCACTTTTTCGCACGTGAGCTGCCTTCGTTCGCGCGTCTCGAATACATTCGATGCATTTTGATCCATAGCGATAGCTTCGCGGTATTACGCGAGAATTACGACATACGACTAAAAATTTAAAGCTGTCGTTAAAGAAAATTTTTAACCGGTCGCGCACAATTACATCCGGCAATGACCTTTATACGCGTTATAATATTAATATTAAGATCGTCCTTAGAGATTCCTTCGCGTCTCCATTCTTTTCTCTATTTTCTTCGTCGTTGCCGATTGCGTAGCTCGCCTTCAAATTACAGGTACTTTACACAATCGCGTGATTTATAACTAATAATTCCTAATCATTAGAGTCACGCGAACCGTTATAGGTCAGACTCAGTACTTTCGCATGCCGACTTCTTGCCTTGAGTTGACAAGTGTAAACGCCGCGGTGACGGTGGTGATAATTATAGAAAAGGCGGCGGATGATAGTCGACGGACGGTTACGGTATATGTATATACGGGTACGTATACGACAGTTGCGCGGAAAGTGGCAGAGATCGTAATGAGCTGTATTTCATTGAATTAACATAACTGGCAAACGGCGTTTGCGTTTCAATTACCGCGCGAATTTACGATTCGATCGCGCGCGCAAACGCGTCTCGATGAGGGGAACATGGCGCAGTTGGGAACGAAATGGATTGGAAAAATGGGGAGAGCGAAATCGTTGTAATGAAATTAACGCGACTCCCGCTGTCAGCTTTTGTGGGCGTCGTGCCCCCAAAGGGTTGCATTCGCTTTTTCACCGTGCCAATTGTTATTGGCTGATAAATGTCGATAGGTTTTTTTTTTTCCGCACGGTGCTTCTGTGTCCGCGGTATTCGATGTTACAGGAGGGATGTGCGATAGACTATGTTTATTATATAGTACGTTTTTACATTTGCTCATTCGCTCATGCGACTAGGATGAATCTCGATGAAAGTCGAGTTTGTTATTTTATCTTGATTATTACACGAATAATGAATAAACGAGGTTGATGAAATTAAAATTTTATGTTTATTTCAAATTAGATAACGGTATATGATGTAACTAAAAAATACTGTTAAAGTATTATAATACTTATTTATTTAAAGCTTTTTATTTTAGGAGAGCATATCGTCGTTATAAACATTTTTTTTTTTTTTTTTTTTTTTTTTTTTTTAATTGTGAAATATTTAAACTATACTAATTGCATATGCGTATGAGACATATATTTTAATGATGTCTTTATTTATACAATTGTTTTACAATATATTATGGCGATATTAAAATGTACGTCAGGGAATGATTAACATTGGAATATTGTAGCAATATGTAAATTATACATCGCGGTGTTGTACGTATTTTTAAGCATCTCATGTTTATACAAATGGAACATGCAACTTTTTGTCGTTTCTTATCTCCGCTTTTGCATTCATGTATGCTTTCAATCAACTCATGTGGCACATAACGAATGGATAAGTGCTCGCTGATGTACTGAAAAGACCTATATAAACGTAATATTATTTCGATTCTATAGCAATAACAAATAATATATTTTGAGAAGAAATTTATTTTGCGTAAACAAAAGTAGAGAGAAAAAAATTATCAAGATTAAAAGAAATAAATTTTCAAAAACTATACAATGGACACGCACTACGCGAAATATAAAATATTTAGTAAATTATTAAAGGGAATCAATGATGATATGGACTAATTTCGCAAAATAGAATTTCTCGTGCTTTGATTATATACATGTTTAAGCATGTCGAAAGATTTTTCAATCACGGTTTATTACATCTACCGTTTGCTTCTTCTCTCATTTGTGCAACTTATTAGCCACGCATAGCAGATATTAATATTAATATTCGCTTAATTTAATCTACGCGCGTGCTCGGATACATTAAAGAAACATACACTGCGTATTAAGCAAACGACTTCAAAGTCGCGACCAGATAATTAGAATGTCACCGATGTGTTGCTCAATTATTTTTAGAGCTACTTAATCATACTTCTCTAACCTGATATCGCGTAAAAATTATATTAATTTGCTGATCGATCATCGCTATCTTGATCTTTTTAAAAAGCATTTCTTATATATCGTACGCGTTGTCATGATAAAAGACGATACTCATAAGTGGAAAATAAACATATAATATTAACAATATTGTGATATCGATGCATTAAACAAAAATATGTTATCTGCAAATTATTGGCGACGCACAAGGATAATACTGACGGTAAATGCATATCGCGCACTTAGTGACTTTTGTATGCAATATTAATGAGCCATTAGCGAAGCGGAAAATAGACCTCGTCAATGGCGAAATATATCATATATTATGACAAGTTGATTAAAATCCATTATTTGATTTTGTGGCAATTTACAATTTAAATTTTTTTTCTTATTTGTGGATTAAAAAAATTTAGTCTTAATAAAATATAGTTTTTTTTAATCTTTAAAAAAAAAGGGAAATAAAATAAAACGGATTATGAAACAATTGAAGCGAATACATAAATGAAAGATATGAATAAACTTTCTTTTTAGCTTTAAGCGGCTGTCTATGAATATGCTTACGATTCAAGGATTTACTTGAAACTATTTGAAGCGAGTAGCCTATTTCGATAGAACAGTTTTTATTATATAATATTTCGAATTGAATGCCGACTTATTTGTTTAAGTTTGGAAATTGCTATATAAATTGGACCTTCGCCGCCTGTGTATTTTTTTATTTCATAACGTCTTTTTTTCTTTTCTTTCGAGACCTTGTATATCCAGTAGCGAATAAATTCTCGACGACGATCCTCAACTCGAAACTGCAGCTTTCACTCGTAATGAAAATTGATAGTCTGGTTAACCGCGTTTCGCGTCAGCTGCAGCTGCAGGCGATGCTTCCGGCCACTTCCTGCCGACTAAATGCTGACAGACTGTTGGCTGCTCGTTGCGAGAGTCGCATAATCGTCCGTTGCGCTTTTTATCGCTCGTCTTTACGGCTGTCGTAGTCGATAAATGACGATACCAAAGCATATCCTGGAGCGTAGAAAGGGCGAAATGCCGCGGGATTTTTGCGGAATAATAATATTTCTCGATCGTTATTGTCGAGAAACTTTTTAGACGGACAATTATCGATATCCACTCGACGAATAATTTCTTTTTTTTTTTTTTTTTAGTTTATTTAGAATCAAAGCATCGTTGATTGCATTATTTATTTTATAATTTTTTTTACTTATAATTTTGTTAATATTAAATTTTGATTATAAAATTTTTTTATGAAGAATCTAAAATTAAAAAAATCGCATCTCTTTAGCTTGTTTGAAATCTGCCGTGTTTAAAGATTCATTGCTCAAATACCGGTTTTCAAGAAAGCTCTTACTGTGCATCGAGGCGTTAAAGTTTGCTATGATCGCTAAGGATTTCTATCGGTGGAAGTCGAATATCGGCGTCGATGGTAGAGCCAAGAGAAAAAAAAATACGAAACAGAGATGTCGAAAACGAATGAGAAATGTCGAAAAGGCTCGACGATAGTATCTTGAATTGAAGCAACAGCGTGAGAGCAAGAATTTCCCACGTGTACGTGGAGGTGTCTCAACGCAGAGTAAGCTTTTATCGCTTTTCGGACTGTTTCTATCCGTTTTGCGCATGATAGTCAAGTGGAGAAGTTGAGGCTGTAGCAGCCAGTGGCTATGAAAAGCGTAAAGGCGTTTAGAATCGAAAGAAATTTAAAAGAATGAATCTACTTTATTATTTTTTCTTATCTTATGCATCTTTTCATCTTTCTCTTTCTTTCGAAAACTATAGCCGTCTTTGCAATCTTGTGAGTTATCCAATGGCCATCTGCCCATGGTTATCCGCGTTAACGTACGAGAAATAATAAAGTCGAGCCATAGCTCGACGCTGCGATCTCCGCGATGCTAACTCCCGCTTTGCATAGCGGAGCAACTTTACTCCGCTGTCGTGGCACGCGCAAGTGCGTGAACGCCGCGATGCATATAAAGATGTGCCTGGGGCGCGCACGTACATATTCCACGGGTTAGAGGAGAAAGGGGGAGAGGCAACTTTAGCGCACGCCATATATGGCTGAGAGCTGCACTGAATCTGAAATATTTTTTTCGTCGCTCGAAGAATTGACGCAATTTTTATAGTAATAATAGTAATAAATTGTTAAGAGTAAAATTTTGTATAGGATTTTTTGAATTATAATATGAGCGATAAAATGATTGAATTATAAAAAAATACAAGTTTGGATAAGTTTTCATATGTGACATGTCAAACCGAAAGCCATCGAGGAGTTCTTTTTTTACCAAAGACAAATCTCTAATGCCGAGGACATTTCGCGAATCACGTAGTTGAGAGGAGCCAGCCGATTCTCTCGAGGGTCCTGGCGTGAAGTATGACCGACGTTAAGATAGGCCGAATCTCCCGCGGGTAAAGATCCGCCATTTCGGACCTCTTTGTCTCTAAAATATTCATGGATGCAGACTGCTTCAAAGCCAAATAGAAAGGAAGAAAAGGATGGCTCAAATGGGGGAAATGGCTAAAGTCGATTCAGTAGAACATTTCCTTTTGTCGGCTAGCGAACATGGTTCTTTAGAAAATTCACATAGCTTACTTCCGGTTTTTGAAAGGCCATGATATCTCTTATAATTCTATTTGTATTGACGAAACAATTACGCGGTTTCTTTTTTAAAGCTTTAAAAATTTTTAAATTTTTTCTCAGTTTTTCGACTTAATTATTGAATTTGTTAATAATATAAATTTTATAATTTTTTTACAATATATGAACATAGCGAAAAAAATACTTTTTATGATTATTTAATTTATAAAAAAATATATATTTTTTTTTCATATATTGCAAAGAACAAATTTATAAAATTGATATTTAATATACACTCTTTGCGCGCGATATCTTTCACCAGAAATCGTGAATGAATGAAATAAGTTGAAATTAGATGTATTTACAGACGCGTTTTTTAAAGTTTGGCTTAGTTCGAAAATAATAACACACTCGCCAGAGAACGTAAGTGAACGTATTCGTGCGTCTGCTATTCAGAACTCTTCGCTTCTTTTCCCGCGCGCTCTTTTATCTAGAAGTCATATGAGCCTCGTGTACCTCACATGGCGGTGTCGGCGTAAGAGGAAGCTGCGAATGTATAAACATTTATGCAAAGCGAGAGGCGGTGCTTTGCCGAGAGAACCGAGCCGCTTTGCGACAAAGTTACTATCCGTTTTTCACAGATTGCGATGAGCAGCGTCATAAAATTTTTGTCACCTGCTTCACGAAACGTATTAAAGACCGGAAAGTCTCTTGCAGCTTCAAAAGATAAACGAAAAGAGAGGAAATAATGTATCGAAGAATTTATGGGGAGGAAAAAAAGGAATAAGGGAATAATATTTCAACGCAACTGCAATTGATAAGTTTTTGATTTTTATAATTCGCTCTTTTCTTATTGAATTGTCTGTTAAATGAACAAATGTGAAATTCTTTATATATTATTTTTATTTGAACATTTTTATTTGTATCTTTATTATATAATTATCCGAGAAATGTACGACGATTGCGTTTCGCGATCGCAGCATCCCGTATAAACTCTCGCGAGCAGAATGCACAGTAGCATCGCGATATTTCAGCCGCTAAGGATCTTTTCTCGCCGCCACCGGCGAACAAATTATCGGAATAACCGGCTGGAAAGCGAGTGGTTGAAGCGCAATTCCCTCGGCAATTTGCTTAAGCCGAGTGGGATCGCCGCAAGTTGGAGAGTAAGGAAAGTCGTTAAAATCTCTCTCTTCATCCCTTTCCACCGCTCCCGACCTGACTCTCTTATCCCTATGTCCTCTCGTGATTCTCTCTTGGGAAACATTCAACCTCGAGAATTCGAGAGGCGAGCATAAACGGTCGGTTATGATCGCAATACGCGGTTATGATCGCGTCACTCTTGCTCGCTTATTATGATCGTAGTGAAAAGGAAAAAGCGAAAGGAGGTCACAAAAAATTTTTTGTCCACCAGCTCGCGAGCTTTCATGGCTTGCGAAAGCTCATAATTCCCGGAAATCCTCAACGGTCGCGTAGGTATCGGGTCTCGGCTTTATTGGGCGATATAAAAGCGTCGCCATCATCGCCGAGTATTCGTCGGCGAACATCGGTCAGGGGGCTGGCGTTCTTGGGGTGGTGATACGTTACTCGGCCACATAAAGTTCCATTCATATTGTTCGTACAAAAAAGACACCGGTTTAATTTTTCGTTAACATTTGCATACTATTCATATTGTTCATCCTTCGTCCAGTATATCAGCGCGACAATAAAAAAATTTGATATCGAAGTAAATATATAAAAACGCGATTCTAATTTAACAATTATTGCTGTATTAGTAGAAAAAAAGGAACAAGAAAACAAAGTATTTATAAATCCTTGTTATATAGGGAAAATAACAGATTTTTGTTTACATTATAAGTCGGTTCGTCAAAGCGTATGATATTTTTTTAACAAAGAGACAAATATTCATTAAAAAAGAAAAGAATTTCTATAGGCAGCGATACAAATGTTGTGCATTAAACTTAATTCGGAAGAGTTCTTTTAGTTTTGACACTGCTGCTTGCTTTTTTTTTTTCATCATATTATAGAGAGCAGCTTTTCGGTTTCTCTCCATCTTGTGCACCTTTCCTCCACTTTTGCGCGATGTTGTCGAGCCACATGTCATAAATTCCTTTCTCTCTACTTTCTTCTTCTCGCTACCTTTGCTGGCTGAATTGTGGGATTTGTTCGTTTCATTTATATTGTTCTATTTCTCTGATACATACCTACCTATATACATACACAAAATAGACACACACATACATCTATATATAATATACGTTTTATATCAAGACATTTTTTTAAATCATTATTTTACATCTTAAAATTTAATACAAGATTGTATAATATTTGCTTTAAATTGTCGGAACATAGCAATGTGCATTTGTTAAGACACGAACGCCTCATTTTTTTTTGTTCTCTCGCTGTACGAATTTCGCTTTATGGGGTTTTTTTTTTTTTTTTTTTTTTTTTTTTTTTTTTTTTTTTTTTTGTGTGTGTTATTTTCTCTTTTACCGGCCGTTAGACGTACGAGTACGTCTCGCTTTTATATGATCGTAAAATCGCACGGTGCACTTATTAGACACACGCGAGCGAGAAACTAAGGAGGGAAGCTTCTGACCCGTTAAACCGGTACGTGGAGATGACCGTGTTCCACTTCCTGTTTCCTCTTGCTCTTGTCGACAATTCGGATCCTTTCAAACTCTATCTTTTGCTTAAAGAACTGGCCTGTCACTGTTTGCCGACCAGTCGGCTGGCCGAATGTGGATATTCTTACTTGGTTGACAAGTTTTTTCGGACTTTCAAACAAGGCAATTTCTACCTTAATCTTACAGAGAATTATGCGATTGCTGTAGCAGCATTTTTTTCATTGCTTTTATCTTTTAATATTTAATATAATTGGAATAATATAAATAATATTGAACTTTTAAGTTGTTATAAATCTTACAAGAGGCCATATTTTATTCATTAAATTTTATAAAATACTTTAGCATTCTGAACGAATAATAATATACAAATGTCTGTAAAAAAAACTGTGCCAAGATCACGTTGCTATATTAAATTTTATCGCAATCTTACAAATTATAGTCTGATAAATTATTCGACTAATTAAATCTTACAAAAAGTATGAAAAACACATGTTGCATGAAATTTTAAACACAAATTCCAAAACCTGTTATAAAACTGCGCGATAACATCGTAATGCTCTTATACAATTATTTATAATTTTTGACAGGGAATGTAGAAATTGATTATTTTCGCGCGCTGACATAAATATAATCAATTTTTGACATTCCGTGTAACGTTAACTTATTAATGAATTTCGATAACATCTTTCTCGGAAGGTAAAGAGATAGCTCTTTCGCGCGTATAACGGCACATTTGACGATACTCGAAGCGGTTTCGTGTGCGCACTTTACGTGTGCACACGCGCAACGAATGATACCTTGGAACCTGTCCAGGATTTGGGATTCCGCAGTGCTATCGGCATCGTCTAGTCCGCTTCCTGAATACAAGCGCGGCCCGTAATCTCGCTCCTTACCACACGTACACGCGACGAATGTACATGATATTCGAGACACGTTCCTCCTTCCAGTCGCTTCGTTCCTTCCACCCGTGCTGTACTGACGCACATTGCCCGCATACAGTATCTGATCTTGCGAAACGACTGTTTTTTTCGCCGCGTTCAAATTTTGTTACAAAAATAGACTCGATGAAATAAAAATAGAGTAACAAACGAGATGTGTTCAAAAGGATGTTAAACTTGTGTGGAAAAATCAACACGCTACAAAAGTTTTCATAATTATTCAAAATCAATTTATGAAAACTGTCTCTCATATTGTAACAAGATTATTATTAACGAATATGTTAATAATAAGAGTTTAAATAAAATTTCATGATTTTTTTTTACTATATGTAAAACAAATTCGTCAACGGGACTTTCGTTGAACGTTAAAAATAATATTTGATTTTGCTAAAAAATTAAGATATCAATAACTGCGCTATTTATTTATTTCACTTTGATAATCTTTTTTCGTATTTATCTCTCCTCGCAAAAGAGACCGCGTTTATGGACAGCTGGTTATAAAGTTTTTGACTTAAAACGCAAGTTAGAGTAGAAAAGAAAACTAATTCTCTAGTCGCGTTTGCAAGTTTATGCTAAAGTGGATATTCAGCGTACTTTGGCGCTTGAAGAGTCAAAGGAAACTTTCATTCGGGGTTTCCGTTTACAAACTCCATGATGTAACTCAACCCACAAATACTCGAGAGAAACATGAAAGCTTGATCATGCATGCTCAGATATCGAGGAGATAAAATTCGATTCTCATAGGACGTCTCGTTTGATGCCGTTTATGTGTGATTTGCTTATTTAGAGAATTGATATATTAAAATTTATACATTCTAAATATATTAATATATTTATATTTTAACATTGATAAAAATAATCTATTTTAGTAATAATAATTAGTTGTCGATTTATTTTTTGAAATTACGCGCGTTAAGCGGAATTAAAGATATTCGATTTTGTTAATGAATTTTATCATATTGAATTTTTACATTTTTCAATATAAGAGAATTATGTACTTAACACGAGTAAGGTTTATTTTCTCAATTTTCCACGTTTAAGATTATCAATTGAATCTAAAAACCTCGATCAAATTTAGCTCATCTGTCGGCACTCCGATCAGGCGGGATATTTTGTGATGCACGGCGTATCGATGCGCGGCGAGATCCATCCTATAAATCCTAAACGGATTAATTAATAATAATGCGTGGTTCGGCCCGCGCATGTTAACCGGTCCCTTGCCATTCGTACATACAAGCTGCGCGCGAATCCTCGGATATTTTAATGAGCGCGAACGTTGAACGCGCGCGATCGATCGATTACACAGCCAGGCTAGCCGTCGAAATTAATAATCTCCCCTCTTCCCCTCTATTTCTCTTTCCCCTTCTCGAATATAAATGCCATCGACACGAAAGCTGCTCGCGACCGGTGTTAATCAGAGAATATTTCGGTGTTCTTCTTCACGATCTCGCTACGATTAAGTTGGACAAGTTGTCTTCAATTTTAATCTTTATTAATATTTATTTTAACTCTTACGTTTTTACATACGCATACACATATAACATTTTGATCGGACGTGCATTAATCGACATCAAAGATGGGCAAGAATTTTTTATACGTTCAATTTCTCGAATATGTCAACAATTTTTAGTATAGTTCAGATTTTTCATCATGTTTTGCGGCTATAATTATAAAATCAGTGATAAAAAAGCCTGCAAATCCCTTTGAAATGCGAAAGATTAATTTTTCGATACAAGATCGACTCTATATACATTATAGTTATTGATCAAAAATTTTTAATCCGCGTTATCTTTATTTATAACAAAGAAATTTGTTACATTCTTTGTGAATATCGATCGCATATTTGTATAATCTCGAGAATTGAATTCTTCGAGGAATTAAACTGCTGGGCGGCCTGGATTGAAAATTCTGTAGCGCTCGGAATAAAACGCGATATCGCTTTCTGGAAATCTCGCGTTTCGCGATCGGTGTACATATGAATCAGAGTTTCCACGAGAGTTTCTGCGGCGGATGTTGCCTACGTGTTTGCATTCTGACGATGAAATCGCTCATTCGCCGGTGTTTGTTGCTCTTGTCGGATTAATAGCGGCCGTTATAGCCTCTCCGCGCGTGGTTTTTGCGCACGGTGATTTGTAATTTATGCAACACGTGGAAAAGCGATTATGCCACGATAATAACGAACACACGCGTTAAATCCGATATTATTTGTTACGTGTGACGATTGGATCGTCATTGTTTTGCATGGATATGATAAAAACACAGCGCGAACTGAGATTGCATTTCATAACGGCTGGTGATTCATAATAAACAATTTTACCAAACGCTTCTCTCATCCCAAGCAAATTTTTAATTTTAATAATAACTTTTTATTAGAGCAAATTGCATCGCTCTCTATTTTATAATCGATTGATTATCTCATTTGTAATAAATCTTGCCACGTAGTAGATGAATATAAACCAACAATTCTCTATGCAAATTATTTTCTCACCGCGAATAATAATAAATCATGAAAGTCAAAGAAAAACGAGATAATGGGCACTAAAAAATCTTTCTCAACGGTGCGTACGGCTGTCTTCTCTTTGCACAGTTTCGAAAAGCGGAACAGAGAGAATAATAAACTGGAATAGGGCGCTTTGTGAGGATTCAAGGGTGAAATCAAACCGGGACGGACTACCTAAACGAACTGTCGCTGGCAGATAAACGACAGATAATTACTTTTGCCGGCTGCTAGATTAATATTGGGATTCTCGCGTTACGGAAGATTCTCGTCTCTCATTTTCTCTTGATCTTTCCGTTTCCTCGCTTCTTGCATCGCTATTTCCGTCCCACAATTCCGACATCCTTTGATCCTCTTTAATTTTATTTGCACATATTACAAAGACATTAAAATTTTCTTTTATTTAGTTATTAATATTTATATATTTTTACAATAGAGAATTAGTAATGTGTAATAGATCGTGAGGAAGTTAAAAATCTGTTATTAAAAAAAAAAAACCTAATCGATTCTTTCAATTTTATATCGGAAAGTAAATTTTATCCCGCAGAGTCCACGTTTTATAAAATGTAAGTTCTACAATTTGCACAGAGTAATCTTTTCCGAAGTTGTATCACGGTTCGTTACTGGAATAAGGCTCGTAGCGGCTCGTTCGCTTTTCTCTCGGTTTCTCGAGCCAAACACTTCTCCGACGACCGTCGACGGGAGCAAGACGACATTTGTTTCCCAACAGCCTATTGCCGTCGTTTGACACGGTTGGCCCCAATTGGCACTCGTTGACCCCGCCGCGCACGTTGTCATGACTCCGAGTCATCGGCTTGCTAGCCTGTTAAACTTGCTCCCTGGCCTCATCGCTCTCCATAATCATCTCGCAGCCGCGCGTGCACGCTCGCTCGCTCGCTCGCACACTTGTCTGATCCGCACGCATTCGCGCAAAGTTTCTTGCCCTATACGCGCTTTGCGGAAGCCTTTTCTTCGCGATTTCTACCGTGAATCTACCGATAATTTGATTCACGTTTAAGGCATTGTGTCTGTCTTTTTTTGCTTTGTCAAAATAAATTTGTTACAAAGCAGTTGATAGGAATTTGTTTAATAAAGTTGGAACAAACAATAAATAATGAGCGATAAAATAAGCACTTGTCTAAGATTTGTAATTTTTTTTCTACCTCTTATTCTGTTTTTACAAGCGAATAGATAAAACATACTCCATACGTTTATATTTTATTGTAACTAGAAGAGTTAAAACCGCAAGCATGCAGTTTGACGATGTAAAACGATCGAACAAGAGACGTGTGGAAACGCGTTAAATTTAATTCAACGATCTCTTCCTTTACTCGTGCACAGCTATTTACGCCGCAAAATAAACGCGAGGTCCGATTACGTTCGCCGTTATTGTTCCTAAACCGTAATTGATCGTAAATGTATGTGATGAGTTTTGTGCTTTTACGAGCGACTCGGTTTAGAAACGCTTTCCCGGGAACTCTTCTCGTCGCATGCTACTGTCCTTGTTTCGTTAGATTTAACCGTGACGATTGATGCGACGACGGCCTTTCTTTCCGTGCGCGTGTTCAACATGCGCGCGCCTAGAGAGAGAGAAAGAGAGAGAGAGAGAGAGAGAGAGAAAGAGTGAGTTTTCTGTGAAGCCGATATAAAATGACGGAAGATAACGGTTAATACGCTCCTTGGGTCCCGCTAAGTATGCTTCGTTGATACTAGGTTCTTTCGTCCGCAACGCTCGCGACCAAGTTCTTTAGAATGGCGCGAAATACCGGATAATGATAATAAGGTTATTCTCTCGTGCGATAAAAATTAATTTTGGTTTAAATGTAAAATTAAAATATCTTTTAATAACAGCTTGTAGCGTGAATAAATTTTCTATCATTAATAATATTAAAACAAGAAAAATAATACATGCATAGTAAACGTTTTGAGAATCTTTTAACTCTTGTGCAAATTTACATACTTTATAATAACTTAATATTTATTTGAAATGAAAACTTGTGTATGGTACACATATATCATAATAATATTTTTAAATTCCTTAGAATTTAATGGAAAAATTAACGTGTAGATATTGTGAAAACGTTCCATTACACAAAATGTGAGACGGATAGTCGCCGAGTTGGCTTTCCCGATAACTGATCTATCGAGTTTGAAGACGCGCCGGTTACTCGTGCAATTTACATGGGGTCGCGTCGTCTCCGATAACATTATGCTCCGGAGACGTCGCATTTCCACGTGGAACGTCGACGACGTCGAAGGGGCGGGTCGGCATCAAAGGTGCGCTATATAAATCAATTACTAACGACAAAGCGTCCGCGACCGTGGCAGCGTCGACGTCCGCGCAAACTCGATTACCCCGAATGTCGATGCCTCGTCTACTACGGTCGGCGACGGGACAAGCGAGGGGGTGAGAAAGAGAGAGAGAGCAAGATGAATGGTAGTGGAGAAAGCGACGTGTGCGCCACGTAATCCAATTATGACCAGCGCGAAATCTCTCGCGACAAAAGAGCAGCTTAACTCGACTGTGCGACTGTCAACCCGACTTTAATCTAAACTGTACATCGGGGAAAGGGGGGGAAGAGGATCGACTAGACTCTCAATTTTCTCCCGTTCTGCCTTATGAATTTTTCACCCTTCATTTCTACCATTCAAATATGGTCTTTATTGCAAATATTTCTTGTTTTTATAATCTCTCTTTGGAAATTGTTCCCATTTCTTTTCTATCTTTAATAAAATATTTTAATTTATTTTTGATATATATCATAAAACAATTTTTATTTATGCATAAATTTTTTATTATTTTGTCCCGGAAAAGCATTATGTTAAGCGAACATTTCAGCTTCAGAAAGTAATCGAGAACGCTCGTTTAAAATTTCAAAGCTCTGCGTAGACAAGATTTTCATTATGAAACCTCGTTCCCGTCAGAATTAACGGCAGAATCTCGGTAAATATTTTGGTGTGCGCATCGTCCTATGCTAGCGAGTGTTCGAAAACGAATATTAAACTCGGATTCTGAATATGTCAGCGATGAAATTTTAAAAGTAAATGATGTAAAAGAAACATGAGCTCATACTGTTAAAAGGTTGAGACTAATCACAAACACAATACGAATCATTTTAATGTATTTCAATATCATTATTTACAAAAGCGTATTTTATAATTAAACATTGGCTATACAAATTAAATATATAAATAAAATGCAATTATTAATATATAATTAACTTGTTTTGAACAGAACTTATTTTTAAAAATTAATAATTTAATCGATTGAATCGATATTGCGATTATTAATTTTGCACGTGATTTTCACGCTGCTGCGATGAGCGAGAATTTTTCGTTTGAATTCTATGCTTTTATTGATCGCGCGGGTCAAGTATCCGGATGACACACCACTTAACCCTGAGCGTAACACGCGTCACGCAACTGCTCTCGAGACGGCGTTTGCCCCCTGGACTCTTACTTTGTATCGTTTCTCGAAATAGTATACGTCCAATGCGAATTCAACGCATTCACAAATACGGCTTACATAAGTAATTTTTATGAACTGTAAAACTTATATATATATACTTACGATCTTGCTCCGAGATTTATTATAACAAGAACAAGGAAAATTGCATGTAAATCGGCTCGTGCAATTTTATATAAAATATTCAGCATTTTTTTAAATCTTTCATCTACATAAAAATTAAAAAAAAAATTGTTGATTAATCAAGTATATAATTTTTTTCTTCATAGATATAAGTGCTTTTAGATAATATATAATTCATTATATAATATTATAATATACAATAAGCATATTCTAACGTTATCTTGTATATTAAATATTCTTTCTTGAATCTTAATTATTCAATTACACAACCATGACAATCAATCAAGCGTCGTATAGTTGTTATTTATAGTTGTTATAGCGCGATTATTAAGTCATCCATAATAATTATAATAGATGTATCATGTTTTTATACAATAGCGAACTAATATCTGCATTCTGATTGCGTTGAGATTAAAAGTTTAATTTAAAAATTATATTATATAATATATATTATATATTATATATTATATCAATATTATATCAAATTTATATCAATATAATATAATAATATAATATAATAATATTATATTAAATTAACACATTTTTTATGATATAATTTGATATTGTAACTACTCAAATGTTTTTCTGCATTCCGACATTTAATTTATATTAGTTTACATAGTCTACATTAAAAAATCTATGTAAATATGATGTAAACTATGTGTGCATAATCGATGTAAACGTAGTTTTAAAATCCGTGGCACAAGTTTGATGCAATCTCTTTATTTCCGGGGTACGCTATTAAGAAAGAAGACTTCTTGATTAATGTTCGACCGGAACGTACGGTTTCTCCCTCATGCGCCAAATTTCCGTCGTCGCGTTCGTGAGAACGCATTACGATCTTAATGAGCACTTAGCATAACAAACGCAAGATCGGATCGGGTTGCTAAGCGAAGCCGCGCACGCACCGACGATGAGCAAGAATGCGCGCGAGCGCATCGAGTGGGCTCTCTGGCACTCTGCCAGAAGGAAAACTCGAAGACGATCGTCCCCGAGCCTCGTAAATGCAACGGTCTCGTATAAGTCTGTTAGACACGTATACCAGGTGTGTCGGTAATTCCTTTCCGGTTTTTCCGGCAGATGACACTAGCCATAAGTATGAAATGTTATGATT
>JBCEZX010000118.1:296805-326290 GCA_039654345.1 Cataglyphis cursor
TATATACATCGCACATAACGAATAAGAGTCGAGCATATGCTAGCGCGCTTATGCTAACGCGCTTATATTATGATCTTTCTTTATGTAAGTTCGAAGTGCGAGACTGACAGACACGTTAACTCACGCGATCACGAGAGGAAGGAGCACGCGTGTTAAGACAGATGTGCACGCCAGTTATTTTCGGCTCGACTACGTGATGCGTGCGTGCATCATTGTGTTTGTTTTAACATCATATCAACACTAGCACTTCCGGTTAAGCTGTTGAACGATATTATGTAGATCGAGAGTTCTATCTTGAGAGCAATTTAAAATGATTAAATAATATGCATTATATTTATTGCGCGATTTAATAATGAGTTAATTGACGAGATTTATCGTTTTATTTGATAAAAGAGCGAGTGATTTTTGTTTTTTTTCCTGCATAGGATTTTAATATCTCTATGTTTAATGTCATACATAGGAGATTTATGAGAATAATTATTCCTAATGATTAAAAATAAAATAAAAATGTATGCATAAATTATATATGCAATATTGCTAATCAAAGTTGTTCTTTTTGTTGCAGGTACGTAACATTGCGGAAATTCTTGGAGATGGCAGTGAGTCATAAATCATTTATTGTTTTTATATACTAAATAACAAAATGCCTTTGACTAAATACATTTCTTTTCAATTTGATTTCTTGATTATTTATCAAGAACTGATAGTTGAAACTCAATGCGATTGGTTAAAAACATTTTGTACACGAAATGAAATTGATAATGCCTTAAATGCATTTAAACGCATATCGGAAAATCCATACATGTTCCGATATATGCATAAATTCATATATTAAGACATTTTTGATGTGTACATAAAATCTATTAAAATATTGACATGGTGGTAAATCAAATCGAAATTCCCGAACATTCGGATTTTTTGAATGCTTTGTCATTCATTAGTAGAACTCGGGTAACTTTTGTTGCAAGAAGAGGCGGAAAATTTTTGCAAAAAGATAATTATAGGATATTATTTTGCCGTGCACTTAATTGCAAAATGCAAACATAAAGCGCACACGAAACTCCGACAATCTCAAGCAGGTGAGATTAAGCAGTTGCAGCTGCGCGTGATTTGTTCATTATATCATAAAGACGATATGATACATTCATGCAAGTAAGAAGTAGTATCAAAATTATCCGAGAAAATCTTTTAATGTTTCTTTTCCTATATAAACTATGATATTTTTTATTTATTTTTTTGACTTGTTAAATCGCAAAATATTCATTCGACAGAAAGCGCATAGTGTTGATTGGATCGTGACTCTGCAAATATAAATTTTATCATAAATTTTAATTATTTACTCGAGTCATATCAAAGCTACTTAATTCTGCGCTTAACGATTGAATTTTTATGAAAGCAACATTTTCAAATCTTGAATCGCATAAACATTTGTTACATTTGTTCCATTCGTTCCTGCACTTTTTTACAATATTATAAGAGAAATACATCTCTAAGAAAACATGCTTCGTGCCTTACATTATTTACGGCTATTGAAAATATTTATAAATAAGAGATGAAGCATATGCAACTGGATGCAGTCACGAGCGATTAAAAAAGTAAAAAGATTATAATAAGAGTCGTTCTCTCGTTTTTTATTGAGCTTCTTGCGAGAAAGCATGAATAACACTAATTTTAGAGACCAAAGTGCTTTCGCACATTAGAGCACATTTCCCTGCAGATTATCTCACGTTATAAGACTAATATCACGAATTATAAAGCAGCCTTTGGCACGTATATCCGCGCTAATCGCATGCTTTCGGGATACGAGTCAAAGACAGTCGAGCTGATGGGAATTAATGAAGGGGCTTCATCCGCGTTAAATACCCAAGCGTAATGATTTCACGGCCGAGCAACTGTTCGCGCTTGTTGCAAGCTTGCGCAAACTCGTCCAACGATCTTGTGCCGCTGGCGGCGGCGATGGTGGCGGCGATGGTGGAGTCGTCCAACAGGGTGCTTTCTCACACGCACCGTCGCCCCCGTAATCGCGGTTAATTAACGACTCGGGATCAGTAACGAGGCTGCCGATTGCTAGCCGAGAGCATCGACCATGATTATTTCCATTCCCCGGGGTCGCTTCCGGTTCGCCGATCGTCCCGAACTTTGCCCTCAACGCCGCTTTTTTTCCATTCCTTTTTCCTATCTATCTACTCTGCTTCTTTTTTTATTTCCATGATAATTTTTTCACTCGTTTGCGCATTGTTCTTGCGACATGTGTTAGCAAATGCGCATCGCGCTGTAACGACATTATAATTACACGAATATGATGACTTTTCAGAAAAATGGACATGCAACACTCGATAATATTTAACAGCTTAAAGGAAGTACTTTATATGCGGGTCGCACGAAACGCATTAAGATTGCCATTGTTCTACTTCTCATCGCAGAACAATGCATTGATTGTTTCGATTGTAAAGTGTACATGGTAACAGAAAATATAGCACGATATTTGAAATACAAAGTAATGCTCTCGGCTATAATTGCATTTCAAATTTCTGAATCGATTATTAAAAATATGAAAGAAAAATATATATATAATTTTTTGCAATTTTAAAACGAAAAAGACTACTTAAAGTTATCTTAGTCGAGAATCTTGGAAAGAATATGCAGGGTCTAGAAACGTAAATTTATAGAAGCGAGATAAATGCCGGGATTTCCTCTTCGGAGTTTAGCGGATAAATGTGTTTCTCAAGAGCGCGACGACGAGTGATTAAGTCTTTGCGTTTCTCTTTCCTTCACGAATGCATCGCCGTCGCCATCGCGTCAACGTAGAGACGAAGAAAGCTCTCCTCGAAATAAGAAAAGGATCGCGAACGGCGCGTTTTTCTTCTCGTTCGCTTTAAGCAGTCGGGCCGCTTTTCTTCCGCGGAAAAAGCGGCTTTTAAATCTCGATCCGCGACGTTTGCCCATTGGAAGAGCAGCAGCTGGTTATTCTCTTTCTCTCTCCTTCGAAAAGATAGAAGAATGGGAGGATGAAGGGGGCGGATAAACGGTAAAGGTTCCAACAGCGGCATGTAGAGAGGGTAGGAAGAATTGTGAGAGAAAAAGAGAGGAGAGAAATGCGAAGGGTATCGAAGAGTGGCCCTCAGAGCCGGCCGATGTAGGTATCTGTCTCCCAGCTGAATCAACGGATAAGTCGAGATCTCAGACGGGATTCTTTATTAAAAATGTCTTTCAGAAACAGTGGGAAAGAAAAAGAGACGGAGAGATAGAGAAAGAGAGAGGTGAATAAGGGATGGGGAGAAGGAGGAGAAGGAGAATATAAGATAATGCAGGGGTTTCTGCGAGAGTGCGAGGGAGTCGGGACAGAAGTTGAAATTCTTCCTGATCTCTCTTGGCTGGATTAATCTCGCAAAATGGCCTCTGGACCGCACTCTCTTTCTCATCCTCTTTTGTCTTTTGGCTCTTTTCTCGCTGACGGATCAGACATTATTAGAGAGCATTAGAGTTTTCTCAGCGTAATTATGTCCGTCCCGTAACCCGCGTCTCTTTATTCTCGCGCCTAGAAAAAGATCACCCGCCTTTTTGGTTGAAGAGCGGTGTCTGTTGAATATTTAAATCTTTTGTTTATAGTACATTGAAAATGATGCCATTTTTTTACTTGAAATATGGCCCGTAAAAAAGTAAAGAAATGAAAATTGAAAATTCATAATTTAATTATTTAAAAGAAATAAATATTCTTATCGAAAATTGATAATTTATGGAAGCTATTGTTTTTTTATACTATCTTCGATCATGTTGCATTTCCTTCTTCGTGAACGGATAATGCAAATCAGAGACACGCGAATAGTCGCGAATTATTAGTTGATTTTTTCCAACATTTCCATTAAATGGAATATCCGGGACTGATGTGTATTTAGTATGAAAAGTTCTCTCTGGCCGTTAATCTTTGCTCTCTAGAATTTATCGTGTGTTACTTGGAAGTAAAAAATCTAGGCAAGAGTTGGCGGGATCTTGACGATTTCTTTACATTACCTATTACAAGTCACTAGTATGAAATAACTCGCGAGCACACGAAAGCTCGTTTTATTAGATGAACAAAATTTGGCAAAACACTAGTGGGCAAAAAATTTTCATACGCTGGATAAACATGGATTCGCGCTAGAAATATTGTCGGATAAGATTTTTATCAGGGCATTATGATTGTAGTTTTCTTTTATTCATGAAAATCAAAGAATACCGCGCAATTAATCTTTTGTCACGGATTTCGACTCGTAAAAGTTTATAATCAAGTCTTTTTTTATTTATCGAGAGAAAGTGTATTGAACTTTTCACTAGTTAGTTATACATATATATTTAAATACACACATGCATTTAAAAAGTGTTTAAAAAGTGTATACGATTACTCGGCGAATTACGCAATTGACGATATCGACTGCTCAGTGTTTGACACTCGAGGGCCTTGATTCCGAGTCTACTTTTTTTTTATCGAAAAAGCAACGTTTGGCTTCGTATCTCTTTCCATCGTGGCTTATATCCATCCTCTCATATATGTGTCAAGATAAGCACGAGCGCTGACGTGGCACTGTCGTGTACATATATGCTTACTTTGTATATGCGTGAATTGATGTCAATTTGGCTTGAAATTTTCAGCCATGAAGAATACGCTTCAATCTCTTACGATTTATTTTACATATTTTTATTGCATATTTAAAATAACTTTGTTTTAATTTTAAATGTTTATTCAAAATAGAGACATAACAGATTATTATTCGTGACATGACATTCTACTCAGAATTAATTATAAAATCTACTTGCAAAATATTTTTATCTTTTCCTAGAATAAATAGATTATTTATATATTTGAGTTAACCAATTATTTACAAGTGTAAAAATATATCGATAAGATTATCGTAAGTTCAAATTATTTAGAACGGCATAATCTATCTTTAGCTTTACGGGCGTAGAGTCTTCGTCGAAACTCTTCGAGTCGAGGGAGCTTCGAGAGATCGGTCGATGTTCGCGACCCCGGCGACATACCGGATCGTTAATATTAATTAGTGCTGATGACATCGCGGGAGCCAGCTAAATATTTGATTACTCGGAATAGTTTGTAAGAGAAAGAGAGAGCAGGACTGGCTTTTCGATTTTTCCAGATCGTTAGTCACTGCTTAATCACCCTTTAAATTTATTTTGACGTCAGAGCTCTTTTTTGTTTAGGATTGTACTTGGATTAAACGCAAGATTTTTTTGCAATAATAATAATTACAAAAGGAAAAAGTGCGTACCGGAATATTCCCTTTTCTTCAGAAAAAAAGAGAAAGAAAAGAAAATATTTATCGGTAATTTTCCGAAACGAATGTCACGGTGGAGTTGTATGGAGAAAATTGAAGGCTTCTCGAAAACATATTACCCTCTCAATTCTCTCCAACTACTCTGCAACTTTGCACGGAACTCTTTTGCGGAAGGGGGTTGTAAGACGAAAACGAAGGAAAGCCAGGGGTTCGGCATAGAAATTTAGCTGAGTCTAAAGCGAGGCAACTAGTTTCGTAACTCGCCATATTACGCTATCGCTGTTATGCCAATTCGAGTAAAAAAAGAAGAGAAAAGCGCGAAAGGAAAAAGTAAAATTACCATACTACTCTGAGACAAGAGAGAGTTTCTTCAAATGAGAATATACTTACAAAAATAAATAATCACGAAATTAATCGCTGACTGGAAAATATCAAATTGTCAATTTGCGAATTGAAAAAGACTGAATATTTGAATAAATAATTTCTAATAATTAATAATATGTATATTAAAGAGATATAATAATAATAATAATAATAATAATACAGAAAAAATATAAAAAGTAGTTGGAATTAAATCGATGAGCAAATTTCTTTAATTATACGTATTAGTTTAATCAGAGATATTTAATCAAAATTTATTAATATAATATTATATATTTCAAACTGGGGGGACGGATGGATGTCGGATCGTAAAATAAAATAGAAAGGGGACTCGTTTAACTTGAAGGGTGGAAACGTGTCGTCGTTGGCATCGACCAGAATTGCCCTATCGGAAAAGGGTATCGACCTTCGTTTGCTTCCGGCTCGCTCGCGTACGGAAATGAAACAGGTCGACGCGCTCGCCTAGCACCCTCATACCCGCGTCGCGCGCATCGACTCTCTGATCGAGGTGAACTTTCGTAATGAAAGTTCTCGGGACTGTATAGCGTGGGGAGTCGATCCTCGGAAAATTCGCTCGAGGTTTGTTCTTGAGAGGAAGGATTCGGAGAGAAATCTCGGATCGCCGACGATGGCGTTAATCGATCCTGTGGAATTGAATTTGTTTTAGTCCAAGTTGGTATTGTGTACGTACAGGGAATATTTTATCACGATAAAATTTGAATAATTAATTCTTTAATTAATTTGGTATAAATTTTTTCTTTACAAAAATATATTTGACGACAAATCAAAGATTTTAGTACACTTTTTTTTACAAACTCTGTTTTATTTAATGAGATTTTAAAAAATTAATGATTATTTTTTTCTTAAATAAAAATAAATACTTTAATAGATTCTTTAATATAATAAATGTTTACTAATTCCTGGATTACGTACACAAATTCTTTAGTTTACTTTTTATTCTGCAGTATTTGGCTTTTGAAATTGCGCTGTGCACTTTTAATAGTAATCAGTAGAGCAACAAGAAAAGCACATAATGCCTCTAGTCGTAAAATCGGCACTTTGCCGTGACGGAAGTGTGAAATCGGTCAACCGACACTAACCCTGGTCCCTAGCTACTTCGTCCGATAGAAAATTGCTAATGGTTTTCGCTCGAGCAGTCTGGAAAGGGCGGAATCAGCGGTGCTGCTCCAAGAAACGTTACTTCCTTCCTTAGAAAAAAAAAAAGAAAAGGATGAGGAGAGAAGAGGAATAATGTCGTTTCCCGTTGTTCAGTGCGCCCTCTCAGTGCGCCCTCTTCTTTATCTGCCAGCACGCTCAGCTTTATCAAGGAACGCTCCCCTCTTCGTAAAGTCTGTGTCGTAAAAAAAGGGAAGTTCGCGGAGGAGAAAAATTATCCTTCCCTTTCCGCTTACGCGCGTGCGCGCGCGCGAAAGAACTGTCAACCGAGTCTTCCCTCGGCGTACTTTTCCTGCTTAAATAATGCTGAAGGCAAGACTGATTTCCGGATATTGCGGCGGTAACTTCCAATTTTAAATGATTTTATATTCAGCGAATGCTATTCTGCAATTGATTGCCTTGCATAACAGAATGCAGTTTTTAGAATTACTGCTATTGAATAAAAATTTAACGCTTCTTAATTTGGAAGATGATGACCCAAAGAAGATTGATAAACAAATAATGGATTTATGGAAATTTAAAAACTTTTTTTCTCATTCGGTTAATCTGAAATTTTTTTGATACAAGAAATATTATCAGCACAAATATTGCATTGTGTAAAATAACATTGTTTTTTTTTGTCGTTTTTATATACATATTTTATATATCAGATTATGTACACATCGAATGGGCCATTCAAGTGAAGATTATAGATAGATCGACGCTTTTTTTGAAGATGTAGATTTTTCCGGACTTTACACGTATATGTCGGTAGAAATGTCAATGTTGTGACGGAAGAGGGGCTTCTTGAAAAACGTACACGCGAACAAGATCGGAACATAACAATTACGTAAAACAAGCGGATGGACTGTATCTCTCTTTCTTTTTTTCTCTCTTCTTACGATGAAAAGTATAGTATTCGCGCACATAATAGTGAGAATTGTAATTATAAGATGCGATATCGGCTTTTCTTACCTTCTGGTGGTTACCGTCTTTATCGTCGAGCACGTCGACCTCGGAAACCGCGACACTGTCATTCTAATAATGAGACAGCGCGCGCGGAAACGCCGTTCACCTTCGATTCGTTTGCTGCCGCGATACATCCTAGAAAATAGCGTGCGAGAGAATTGCAATGTTGCATGATTCGCGTGACGAGTCTAATTTGAGAATTAAGCGGATATGAATTTGTACAACGAAATTTACACCGATACTTGTTTACATTTACATCGCTATGGAGCGCTCTATCATCAAACGACCGACCCATCGTCATTACAGCTCGTTAACATGGTTTCGCACTATCTATATATAATTCAAATCGTTAAAAGTGGCATTCTCATAAAATGCATTGCAATATTTTAATTCTCACGATCGTGAATTGAATTAAAATTTTATCATTTTCAGTTCCTAAGAGTTTTGAAAATCTTAATCGATCGATCGCGTCGTGCGTAAATAATAAAGAAAACGTTATTTGTCTGTATGTACGAAGGCGATTTACATCGCCAGCAGACTCCGAAATGTCATTGTTCGCAGAGTTTAATAGCGGATTGACCGGCTACCGTTATATCGCACCGGGATTAAGCCCGATCGTGTAAAATGATCGGGGGTCGATCCGGTGTGTAAACACACGTGTAGACCCGCGCGCATCGGATACGCGATCATACGCATCTAACGATGCACGCACATCCAATGCGTGTGTCACTTTATGTATCATCAACACATGCTGTCACACTATTACGCCAGCGGCTCTTTACTATCGAAAATAACACGATTAGATTTCTAAATTGTAAAATTATCTGGAATATATTCTTTTATTTTTCAAGAGAAGGATAATGTACGAATATTGCTTTATGAAGCTCACATATAGATTATCTTGATCTAATATTTTGGTCTAAAATTAATTATACAGACAATGAAACTATATTATATACATTTTACAAATAATATATATATATATATATATATATATATATATATATATATATATATGCACACAGATATAAAATTGCGCGAATTTAAAAGCTCGTCGATCGATCGCGTTCAGCGGAATAAATCATATTTCGTTTCTGCGAGATTTTGACAGAAATGAAGCGTCGCGCGGTGGGGAAAATTCTCATAAATCGAAAATCTGTTTGGCGTGCGGATCACTCGCTGAATTTCGAAAGGGAGAATGGATCACATGAATGGAGAACCTCTGTATTATACGCTCGCGGTTACCCGATATACATACATACTGCCGCGCTTGCCTTTGCACCCGCGTACACGCGAATGCGATGGACGGAAACCCAACGGCGGAAGCCCTTGAGGGCAGGAGAGACGCCGGGGATCACAATCAGCTCGTTCATGCATCGCGCATTTGACCCCTTGCTTTGCTCCGTATGGCAGTATGCGACACGTTTGTGCGTTTACAGAGAAGAGTAATAATGCTCGCGTATTAAATCATTGTGCTGTATTTTGTCGCATGTACATGCGACAATTGTTTTTAAAAATTTTATGGGATATTATTGTTGCGATATATATTCGTAATGATATCAACGTTAATTAAAAGAATTTTTTATTATATAATTAAAGAATAATAATATTTCATTGAAAGAGACAAATTCTTTTCTACAGTTTGTCATGTATTGTTGAAAATTGTCGAATTTCATATGATTGGCGTGTGCACGCAAGAGAGAATTGAATTTCGATGGGATATTGCCGAAGATCGATTCTTTGTAATTCGTTCGAGAGCCAGTAAACTTGCAGCCACTTGTGCTAATGATAACTTGTGGGAATGATAATGAATAAATTGTTGACATTCGTTATGATTAGTTTTCAATGTTCAAGTTCCCGGCTTACGAAACATTCAATTTTTTTTCCTCAGCTTTTGCTGGCAATTAATTTCACACTTTAATCGAGTCTAAAAACTTGTACAAATATGGAAATTGATATCTTTAGCAAAGTTTTTGCGTTAGTAGGAAAGCAAAGTCAATCTGTAAGTTTAAATAAATGGTCAGCTCGATTTTAAAAGTTGATTTTTATAAAAATACATATCTTTGAACAAACATAATTGAAATCTCACTGTATTAGAAAGCTGCGATATGTATTACGATCTCCCTTTTGTTTTCAGAAATAACATTGGTAATTTTCGCATAATATCGAGCTATGATAAAAGCCAGCATAATTAATGTCGCGTTAATGTCGCGAAAAAATCAGCGGTTCGCGGTCGCTCGAAAAGTACTTTACTCTTTACCCGCGTCGCATTTGAGCAAATAAAAAATAGCAAACGAAACTGCGGAGAATGAGAAAGCATGGAGAGGAGCGAAAAGGAAAGAGCGTCGCCGGTGTAAGGTAGCCTCAGCTATCCTCCCCGCAAATGAAATAACGGGTGGTCGCGCGAAATGGAATGAAAATTCGCACGGAAACGGAGAAGCGAGAACGCGAAAAATTAAACTCTGTCTCCCTCGTCCATCTCCCTTCTCTTTTCATCCGTTTTCCTTTTCCTACTTCTCCATCTCTGTCACTCTGCCAACCGCGGCTTTTTGTTCTATCCGAACAGAGAAGAGAGAAGGAAGGAAGGAAGGAAGGAAGGAAGGAAGGAAAGAGAAAGCCGATCCGTGTTTGCGCGCCGAATGTGATTGAAATCAAAACGCCGCGGTGCGCTCGCGAGAGGATGGGAGAAAAATCGGGAAAACGGAAAAACGGCCGATCCCGCGAATCAACTATGTACGCAACGTCGCCGCAGCGTCGACGAATTGTTTTGCTTTTCGCTCGTCCCTCTTTCGCGCTCGGTTAACCGGTAACCGGCTGCATTTGCAATTGAGTCATGTAAAAAAACGTACGATATGTTTACGATCTGTCGCTTGTTTCAATCTATTTAGTAAGAGTTGGAAATTTTTGAGAAAACTAACTTTGAAATTAGATTGGAAATTTTATTCATTTTTTTTTTTTAATCTTATCGAATCGATAATTGGCGCAACGAGTAACGTTTTGAAGGAGGGAATTCACGTTCTTTGCCGCAACTTTCCAACGCAGTCAAAGTGCGAGTTTCTAAAAAGTTCAACGAGCCGTCAACGTGACGATATTTCTCGTCCATAAACTTCCTACAAAGGCAGAGCCGCGATAAATTTAGCAGATAACACAAGGCGAGAAAATAGCGAGCTATTAAATCGCATAGATATACATTGTTTTGCGAGCTGACGCCTCGGCCGGTTGTAGCAATCACGGCATCATTAAGCGATCTGCAATTATTTTTGTGGTGTATTATTATCGTGCTCAAGAAGGAAAGGATGCTTTCCTCGCCTCTCTCCTTTTCACGTTGCCTTGCGACTTAGTGGCGCTAATTAGGAAGCCGATGAAGCATATCGTGCATAAAATTTTATCGCTCCGTTAATGCTTTTACGCGTTTATTTCATTTTATAATTTCAACGTAATTGCAGCTCGTATATAATCGCGTTCTTTTTTTTTTCATGTTATATTAATATTGCGGGAGAGAAGAATGTTTAATTTATAAAAAAATTTAAAACACAGCTGCATGTCACCGATGCTTCAGAAATAACACTCCGTCGCCGATTCTTGTATTTACCAATCTACATTTCGCAACATCGAGCGTGTTTGATCCACGGGGACGTGTTTCTAGGAAGGAATCCCGGATACCTAATAGTAGCAGCGGTCTGTCGGGAGCTCCAACAGGTACATGTCGCTGTCCCTTGGGACGCCGCGTATGCAACGAACGAAGGGGCCAACCCTTTTAGCGATTTTCTCACCCTCGTCGTACACACCCAGTACTGCTCGCACTGTGGGGTGCGCACACACGCGCGCGAATTACTCTTCTTCCCCTCCTTCCTTTCCCTCGAGTCACGAGTGCGGAAACACGTGAGGTCTCCTAGCGGAAGGGTGGCACGCCGCGGGGGTTGCCAACGGAATCGATGGAGGGGATGTTCGAGAATCATCGCCGTTGCCCGTTGCCGAGCGTCGACAATTAGCGCGCCCCGACACAAATCGTTCCCTAATCCGAAGCTTATTTCCTCCGCGCTATTGAGTCACGGGCCGGCTAGAGTACTCCCATATGGTCGATCCTAAAATAAGTATAAAAAAGCGTATATATAGCGAATGTATATACATATAGCGTCGCTATCAATTATTTCGTAACTCTATATTGATTTTATTCCAGAACATTTTTCTTTATACAGAATTCGTGAAGACTAAAAAGTCAAATATATTCAGAAATAACCGTAATCAATTGTTAGAGGAGAAAGGAAAAAAGATTTGATGTTGATAACAAAAAAATATATTTTTAGAATATATTAAAAATTGAGATTAAAAGAACAAAATATGGATACTTTATCATTATTGAAGATAATTTATCAATGTTTAAAATGTATGTACTATAGTCAAGAGAAAATAAAAGTAATTGAATATATATCGAACAGCATTAAATATATCAAAGTATGATATCTCTGACTTTTTGGCCGCACTATGTCGTAAAAAGGATTAAACGCCTGGCGTATATTCGCGCGCACATTCACGCTCACGCTCACATTCGCTGTGCTGTTGTACGCGCGTGCAAAGGTAGACGACGGGGAATATTTTCCATGGCGTGCGCATTCGTTATTCGACCGGTCGATGCTGGGTAATTGAATACGCGGCTTTTATACGCGACCGAGGGTGGTGTGCGCGCGGCTCATGTACAAGGCAGCGGGAAAGGAGGGTGGATTCTCTTTCTCTCTCTCCTAGTCTCTCTGGTGGGAGCTGTTGGATAAAGAGAGGGGCAAGAGGGAGGGGGGAGAGAGAAAGAGAGAGACGGGGAGAATTTAGCGCACGGCTCGTATCGAAACACGTAGGATGGCGAGAAGGGTGAAAATCGGCGGCGAGGAAAAGGGAGAAGTAGTGAGTAGCGTAGAGACCGTGGCGGAGGGGGGGGGGGTGGCTCGCTCGGTGTGTTCTGCTGTTCCGGGGTTTTATAGCGGCGGTCGGAATTAATGAGGGGCCGTGTTTTCACGGCGACCGAGTGGCGGTGCAGATTTCATTTTACTATTTACCCCGGGGAATTTATTTGGCAACGAGCGGCGGACAGGGTGCGGTACTGCCGGCGATTGTTAGCGGGGGGTGGACGGGTGCGCGATGGTGCGAAACACGACGACGCGCTTGACAGCGATTCCGACCTTCTATCGGCAATCGTTATAATTGGCACGAACCTCTTTTCGACGCTTTAATGCGTAAATCTCCTACAACGAAGTATAATTTTTAATTAATAATTTTTTACGAAATTATCCTTTTTAATTTTTGCAATTTTTTTGAAACATCTAGAAGAATTTATTTCTTTCTGAAAAAAGATATATTGGTATCATGTTAAAAATCAAATAGTGCAAATGGAACTTTATGCGATAACGCTTGAAAGTCGTTTTGTTCAAATAGCCCCTTAGTCATTCCCTTTTCGATCCGTTTTTTTCATCTCCCTTTTCACCCCTGCTGTAACGGATGGAGTATGGTCATGGTGGTTGTCGCAACCCCATTGGTGCGAGCGAACAAAACGTTATTAAATCGCAGATTCGCGTCACGTTTCACGATCTAACGAATTAATATGGAAATTCCAAAGCACCTTACGAACGTACGAACGAACGAACGAACGAACGAACGAACGAACGAACGAACGAACGGCGTCAACGCGAAATCCCGCAGACACCCCCGGGAGCAACGGGCAAAGAGATCGCGTCGCATTGGCGTCGACATCCTTATTCTACCCTTGTTTTCGGCTCAGTCAAGTTTTTTCAATAATTTTATAATTTGAATATCTTATGTTTATCAAATTTTAAATATATATGTGTAGGACTCCATATACATATATAGAAGCTTAATTTTACATGATAAAGAGTAAAACTTATAAATAATTGTATAATATTTCTATAGAAAAACTACATTATGTTTATCAAAAATCAATTTATAGTAGAGACGTCGATTAAAGGATTCAGAACAAAAGTGTGTAGTAATCCCTTAATTTATAAAATCCACTTGAGATTACATTAACGAGATAATTTAACGTGAACTTTGTAATTAGTAATTATAGTTTATTTTTTTCGAACCTATTTATATGACAGATGATGTTTATTACGTGTATGCTAGCAAGGATGTGTATTATATAATTGCGTTAATAATAGTGAGAATCGAATTGATCGTATAAAGGCATACATGTATGGCGAGATTCTACGCCCATGATTACGGTCGTAGCGTTACCGGGACTAAAATGAAACGTATATTTGAGGTTACGGCGGATCAGGGGTTGAAGCCTGGCAGGCCCTGGAGTCGTTTATATGGTGATTCAATGGGGAGTGCTTGGCAAAATGTCAAGGGACTCGTAAGGGTGGCCTCGAGTTTCGGCGGCGGATCTCTCAGCCTTCCGCCACCGTCCTTGACTGCTGGTTATTCGTCCAAAAATTTCACGTTTGCGTGCGTTCCGCGAACGTTAAAAAAAACAAACTTTTCATAATAATGGCCGATCATGGAACTTTTCGAGAAATTTTCTGAAAATAGAGAATTTATCAGCCACGCGATACGAAATAAATACTTGTCTAAAGATATTTTTATTAATATAATATAATTTTATATTTTATTCTGTGCATTTTTATTATCGTGTATTTTTGCACAATTGATATTACAGATATATTTAACGTAGAATAATTGTTCTATCTTTGAATGCACCCGTTAAAGATTTAACACTAATCAACTAAAGCTTTCTATATAGTTTGATTTATCATTGTGTTTTGACATTGATTTGGTGTACGGTATAATGGGAGTGTCGAGTGACGCGAGCAATTTAACGGCGAGATGCTTTTCAACCTTGATACGGATCCGAATCGATGAATCAACAGCTATTCTCGTGTCACACATAGGACAGATGTCCATCCGACCGCGGTCGGCGCTGGCCTTTGTCAAGGCTGTATAGTTTGTACGCGCTCGTTACGCAATGAAAAATATGGGTGAGTGAGTGGGTGGGTGGGTTGAACTCTAACAGTCGATTGTTACTATGCATGAACAAAGCACGTGCATCGAGAAACGAAAGCGGATTGCGAATGGAAAAAGTCACGCTGCCATTAGACACGAGGGATAGAGACGAAAAGCCAATGGAGAAAAGATGAGGTATCGATTTTTCGGGGGAATCGTAATTCAATACCGGCTTACTCAAGACTGATTAATTGGAGATTCGAATCTGATCTGTGTAAACTTGTAAAATTAAAGAGCATTGACAAATTAATCCCAAGATAAATGCAAATATAGATAACAGGATCTTATCGTTATTTGCTTTACTTCGACGGAATTTTAAATTACGGTTGGTCGCCGAGAAATTTAACAATTGTAAGTTAAAACGATGGGAGAGACAAGACGGCGTCCAATTATAGTCTTGCTAAAAGGAATCATCTCCAGATTCTTCCGTCTGTATCTCGTTCGGTCGCAAATCGATTGGAAACGGTTGGCGAATACAAATCGTCGGCACATATAATCCGCTTTCCTCACGAACCGTAATTTGTCTTCTCGGCCCTTTCGTCGTTTTCTGTTAGACGCTACCCTGCCCAGCCGGTCCTTCTCCCCTTCGGCTAATCCGTCGTCCCGGTTCTTCCGGCATCGATTTTTCACGCGAGACCCAACTTCCGTGCGGCCAAGGGTGCTTTACACGGGAGAGAAAGAGAGAGAGAAACGGAGAGGAATAGAAGGTTATGCGAGGAGTCAGGAGATTAAGTAGGAGAAGGTCAACCACGATCTGCCATGGCGGAGGGCGACCGTGGCTGTTAGATCGTTCTCTTTCTCGCCGATACTTTATCTTCTTTCATGCTTTTTCCTCTCTACTGATCAGACATCTCTGTATTAAAAATTTTTATTTTAATTTTATAAAATTTTCAATGTTGCGAATAGCAATAAAAAAATATTGCTCGGCACGTTATACAATAGTGAAAAATTAATCATTTGTAATATCATCAAATTAATTTTACTCGAATATACTTTGTATCTATATATCAAAATGATTGATTTTTGTGTCACTAGAATCTTATTATTTAATCTATCTTATTTAATTTATATATACATGTATAGCAGAGAAAATAATGCTTGCATTCTTAAAAGAGAACAAAATAAATTTTCTCTTTTTTTCTCCTGGCCTATGCCATTCTCGCTCGGAGGGCATGGTTAGAGAGAGATGCAAGAACCGATCCTCTCTCCATCCGCGATTTTCTTCCCCAAAGATATTCTCGACTGGTTATCGAACGTCGGCACGACAACCATCAAGTTACGGAATTACGTCAGATATTCGACTTGGAGCCTCATCGAATTATCGTCGGATTTCGCCTATCATTTTGCACTAAATTCAACTCAATGTCACGCTTCTTTCTCGCGAAAATATCAGCCAGCTGTACGCTTATGTGTATTCATTTGTGTCTCTCTTTCTGTATACGTGAAATAAGAGATAGATTATTTTTTTGGATCGTTATCTTAACTCGGCTTAATTGAGATAATTGTGATGTAAATATGAATACAATGTTATATTAATATTGCGATTTTGGAACTGTTAATAATAGTATGTTAGTAATAGTAATTAAATTTTTTTTTTGTGATTTAATGGTTTCTATTTTTTTGCGATTTAATGGTTCCTATTTTTTGCGATTAACTTGGACAAGCGTTGAATATTTGTCGATAGATGTATCTTATGCAACGTAATTATCGATTAATTTATAATAATATTATATTGCAAGATTGTGTTCGTTATTTTAAAAACGATTGTAACAAACTTCAACGAAATGACATTTTTTTGTGAATCGATATCGATCAACCGTGTACGTGTTGTGTAAAGTCCATATAGCCTTCCGGTCCTGTCCATAAACTGGTAGCATCGTCGCCGGAAATTTAATACCGTCAACGACAACTCCGGCGTCTCGTCGTCGCTCGACAGGGCGCATCGTATCGTATCGCGACGACAGGGATGGTTAAAGAGAAAACTTTGCCCGGCAAAGGCAGCTCTCTCCCTCGAGTCTTTTTTCAACGCTTTAATATCGAGGGGTTGGTCGCACGCGCGACACTCCCCGGCCTTCTTGTTCTTCACCACCATGTTTTACCCTCTGTATGTATCAGATGTGCGCCTTGAAAAAGATCGCCGAAGCCGCCACCGCCCAATTCATGTCGAATTTCTCTGAAATTTATTTTAATTTTACCTTGTAATTATGGTTGGTATAAGATTACATCAGGAACGTAGAAGAGGAGGAAAAGGACTATCGGCAGTTCTCTCAATTTTCTTCAAATTTTCCATTTTTATAATTTTTATAAATATCTTATAAGAAAAAATTAATTTTTCCACGCTAATACCTTTGCTTCTTGTTTTTGGTCATTAAATGCAATTTGAAGGTCTAATATAATTTTTCTATCATGTTGCATATCGATTTCTTCATTGATGCTTTTCTCGTGCACAACCCTCCGATTACCTCGTCTTACAGACCAGTAAAAAGCCAACATACGCGATTAATTTTTCATAAGGTGTATACACGTGTGCCAACGGAAACTAAGTATATGACGAAGTAGCTTTTATTCCTCCGGGGAGGGCTTGTATAGCAACGGTCCGGTCGAGTGCACGTCGCGGAGTAAACGATTTGCCGTTAAAAATAACGTTAACTTTCGCCTCGACATCACGCGATTTCGCCGCAGCCGACTATTATCGACCGCGTTATTTTTACTCCGAAAGCTAAACCGACCGCCACGACCTGTGTTAAGATTACATGAACGACATTCACCGTACAGTGCGGGAAGTGTGCACGAGGTATCGTACACACGAGAACCGTGAAAATTTATTCCGGTGGTTTTCGAAGCGATAAACACGATCGATAGACTAACTTCAAATATTGGATGGAAAGAGGCGTTTATTTCTCCGACACTTTCTCACAAAAATTTTTCAATGAAATTTTAGATTTGTTTAAATAACAATTTTCATAATAATATTTAAATCACGATTCTGTGTGCTTACTTGTAATTTTTCGTGTCGGACAAACTGCAACATCTCTCTCTCTCTCCTTTTCTCTTTTTTTTTCTCTCATATCCTTGTTTGTGTTTCCTTTCCTTTTGGCCCTTTTCTTGGGCATCTCTTTTCACGCGTCGCTTACTACCGAATCTCAGTGAGCAATTTCTAACCTGGGCACGATCTCCGTCAGTGTTTTACTGCGTATATCTAGGAAGTACTCCAGGGAGAAAATGGCGAGGAACGTGTCCCCTCTTGCTCAGTTGAATCATATCTTATGCATAAAAGTGTTATGCATAAGACATAACCGCTGCGTGATGATAGCGTAGTGCTAGATAGCGGGAGAATACTCAGCGTGTATCAACCCGATGTTTTATACGGAGGATCTATAAAAATGTTATGATGAATCGCGCAAAATAGTTGTATCGCTCGGCAAATATCGGCCATTGGGAAAATGTCGGGAAAATGTCTGGCGCGTCGTAAACGAAAATTGTTAGACATCGCCAGATATTTTCCTAGGCAAGATTAAAGTGCGGTAACAAAGTTAAAGCAAGAAGAAATGCTAATAATAATGTATATCCATCGAAATAAAATTGCACGAAACGTTATAATAAAAGAGCGTTTTTATTTTTATAAGAGAAAAAAAAGCTGCTATACACACGCTTTATATGTAAAAATTGGAAACTACAGATTCAATGACGGAATAAAATTGTCAATTTACAAAAGAAAACTTATTTGAAGTAGAAAAGGAATTCGCAAAATTTGTTACATTTGTCGTTACGTTATACCGACGATTAGAATTTATCGAATGCAAAGAGACAGGTGATAAATAAGCGGTAGCGGGCACATCGTGCACACGAAACGCTCTAAATAATTCATGCCGCACGCGAGGCATCAGAGGCAATAGACGCGTTCTCGCGGTCCAATATTTCCACGGCGCAGAGTCGCTCTCTCGCGCGATGCCCGGCGTCGCGACGCCCATCCTTCTCGTCGAGGATTTATGCGTCCGTCGCCGTGAAACGATACCCCGTTTATCGTAACGCGAAAATCGATCGAACGTTTGCCCCTCGTGCGAATGAGAACGAACGAACGGGGGAAAAAAAAAAGAGGGATGAGTTCCTGCAGGAACTGTGGTCGGAATTTTATTCTTGCACGAGCGTCGGGACGGCAAACGACGATGACGACAACGACGACAACGACGACAACGACGACGCCTTCCTGGCGTTCTTCTATTATGCCTCGTGCTTGCCGTTCATGTGGATGGTTTTGTCAATCTTACAGGAATCGCTTTCCACCTGTTGTCTGCCTTTCCGGTTCTTATATTTGCGAGTATTCGTTATCATTTTTTTATCGCGATTTTATGCTTTTAATGTAATTAAATGAAGTAATTTAGATACGATTTATAAATTAAAAGCTGTGCTAATTAATAATTATATATTATAAACACATTTATACATCCACTTGAGAATTGTGTACTAGTACATCTTAAAGAACGAGATAGTCTCGGATCAATCTCAAATGATGGTTCAATCTACTGCTTTGTCTCGATCTCTCTGTGCTTGTAATGAACATTTTATTATCACGGCTGGTCTGTGACTTTTTAAACGATATAGAATGATGATCGCTTTTCCCTTTTCAGGGACGCGACAATAATTATCTCTTTGTGCGTTTGGCATTGTCAATTAATATCCGTCGTATGAATGAAAATTATAATTACTTTATCGATAATATTAAACTGACGCGTCACTTCGATAGCGTACGGAGAATTTTCTTTGATCTGTTTATCGGCTTATTGTTAACGTATTTTATCCCTTCATGCAGCATGATCTCGGTAGATTTACATACTATTCGCTCATTGCATTTAAACAAATGTTTTATCATATTTTATATATTGCATTAAAAATATAGTGGGTAATATTTTTTGGTAATATATTTTTGTACAATTATAGCGTATTGAAAGGAATCTACTAGATAAAAGCGTGCTCTATTATTAGACTGCAAGAAGTCGCCGTTTCAATATTACTTAACGTTATGTCGCGACTTTGTCGTCGGCTCGTTAATATCACTCGTATGCATGGTCTGGAGACTTCGTGTTCTTAAGTACTTGGCGAACTTCCTGACGACGAACGTTGTCGTTCGAGCCTCGCCGAGCCTTATCGCGCGAGCAACCCGGCTACGCCCAGTCTTATAATCCGGAACACGCCATATAATGGCCCAGTAAACACGAATCGCAATAACTTCATCGCACCAATGTTGCACAGCGAGGTGTCGCAGGTGACACGCGAGATGAAGCGATACTTTTGCTTGGGCGCCCCGTGTAACGCGTCATTAATACAAACTTTCTCACGAGTCTTCGCGAGTTTGCATAGCTCGACGTTAAACTCGCGAAATCTCGCCTTCATATTTCGCTTAATCCTGAAATTTTCAATAGCTAAAGATCGAGTTGGCACGAATATTATCTGATTTAATTATATATACTAAAACCTTCGAGTTTTGAAATATTTTGATATATTCTACATGTTAATGTTAGGATTAAAAATTATTCTGAAAAGGCATCTGCGAGTCTGATATATCGCTTTTATTTTTATCCTCTCTTTTTTTTTTTTTATTTCGAATTTGATCGCCCAGATAGCTTACGTTGAAAACGTAAAACAGCTAAAGAGAATAGCGGCGGATCGATATTTTTCGCTAAGGAAGAATCGACAATTTCAATGATTTTACTCACTGAGGAGTGAGAGGAGGAAGAAAAAATGAGAGCAGGTGCTATTTACGCAACATATCCTGTATATCGGAAGCGCTCGGTGAAAACACTTGGGTGTAAAAACAGAGTTAGCGGCGTAATCCGGTCGCCACCATCCCCCATCCACGCGCCTTCGTCCTCTCGTCTCTTCCCCCCCCCCCCCGCCCCTCTCCCCCTTTTGCTCTTTCGTGGGGAGAACGCCGTTGATGGGGTGTACTGAGAGAGTCGGCAGGGACCGTAACGGGCCGGATTCAGGCTCTCTTCCTGTCTTAGTGGTGTGGCGTTACCATGGTAACAGACTGTAAGCCGCTTAACCCTCTCTCCTCTCTTACCCCTGAGCAACTCTGCTCTTCCCCTTGCTGTAGTCTCCTCCTCTTTCGAACCCGACGGAATCCTCGTGGCACCGAGTCAACCCAACCCGCAGTGATACTCGTGGCAGAACGGGTGGTAGTAAATGTCATTTTCCCCTCTTCGCCTCTTATCTCTCTTCTGGGGCGGAGGGGTGTCATCCTTCTCCCCGCTTCTCTGCGATCGAGCACGTTTTCGCACCCTTGTCGGTAACGAGCGGGCGAGAAGTCCCTCGATTCAGAGGGAATATCTGTCATGTCGAGCGATCGCTTCTTCGGAGATGTATCCAAAGCGAGAAGAGGGATGACGACGATTAACGAGATGGAATATCGTGAGAAAGATGATGGAAGTAAATCTATCTGCTAATCCTGATCGTGTAAGAAAGGCAAGGAATTTGTGATCGGATGATTCGACGACGAAGTGCGCGAGCGGATTCTGTCGGACGCGACATCTCGCAGTTTATTCAAATCAGAGTAGGGGTGAGATGTTACGGATGAAGAAATAGAATCCGACCGAGAGTCTGCGGAGAACAAAGGAGAGAATAGCGAGAGATATTCTGCTGTTGAAATGAGAGCGTTCTCCACGAGGCGGACAAGTCTTTTCAGTCTGCGGAAAAATACTCCGGAAAAAAAATCAATGACGGATGCCTTTTCGTCTTTGCGTTTAACGACCAGCGTGACATGTATTGTCGCCACACTTACCAGAAAAGTTATTCCCAAAGGTTGTTTATATTTTCCGAGCGGATATCGAAACGTGGAAATTGAATGACGAAAAATTAACATATAAGCGAAAAGAAGTTTAATTCTGGTTTTGGAGATGGAAAAAATAGTAGAAGAGGAAGAAATGCAAAGATGATGAGAGGAAGGAGAAATAAATAAAGATGGGGATATTGAAAATAGTTTGAAGAAAAAAAAAAGAAGAGATTGCAGCAGCGCAAAGACATCTGCACTCTGTTGATAAGAATTCAATAACGAGATTATCCGCTCGAGAAAAGAGTATCATCTGGTGTTATCTCTTTATTTTCTCGTTTTAATTAATTAATTATTTAATTATTTAACTCTTGCTTTAATTTTTATTGGTTAGATATAAAGTGACCGTGATACTTATCTTGGCAAAATCTCTTTTGAATTTCTTTGCATCCGAGAGGAAATACTCGAGAGGCAATAATATTCTTCTTATTGTTCGACATTTATATATTGCATGTTTTTTTTTTTTTTTATTTGGAAGAAAATGTCGGAAAAGATACGATCGAAAAAAAGGAAAAATCCTTCGGAACAAATGTTAAATGATTTTTAATTGAATCGGTTATTTGAAAAATCTGACGAGCTATCAAAATGCAAAAGCAAATTTAAATTTATTGTTCTGAAATTTAAAAAATTATTTAAGAGAGAAATAAGAGAGAAAGAGTTTCTTTTATATCCAAAAATTTTATCTTGATATTCTATAACAATTATTATATTATTGTAAAATTACTACGTTATTGCATTCTCTGTGGCATAACACCGGATGCCAAAATGTCAACGCTTTATGCAATAGCAAGATTGCAACTCTATATGCAGTATTGTTTATATGCAACGCAATGTCATGCTAGACGCATAGAAAACAATGTCATGAAAATACAATATATTATGAAAATGCATCACACTAGTGTCAAGAATGTTGCCCTATAACACTATTTAATTAAACCACAAAGTTGCGCGTGGTATATTTTTACATAATAAAAAATATGGATCAAATTAAGCATATTTTTGCATCCGTTAATTGGAAAATTGTATTAACAATGCAGAATAACTTTTTAGATTTTTTGAAAAATACGTATACATGTATATAATTCTTATTATAAGAAAATTTGCAATTCACAAATGTTTTCCATTGTTGTAGCTTAAATTACGGTTCAAGTTAAAATTTAAAATAAAAATATTTCTTTGTTTATTATTATGCTGTATATATTTTTCTTAAGTTTTAATAATTTATAATTATATCAAAATGAAAAGTTTCTAATTTGCTGTACTGGTTGCGTAAACAGCGATTAATTGTCGTTTGTCTAATTAACGAATGTCGGTTTGCGCGCAACGGTCGACGATATTTTATTACCGGTTTGTTCGACGCTCTTCGCTGTAAATTCTAATTATTATTGCCATTACCGCGACGTAACGCAGATTGCGTTTTATCACTCATTGCTTCTGTTATAAAGATAGAAATTCGAGAAAAGAAATTGTAGCTATCGTTTGATCGAGCGATTTTGCTTAAGATAGTCGTCATTTCATTTGTTACAGTCGACAATCTCTGCTAAATGAAGTTAATAACAATTGGCTAATCTCTAATTATTAAGTGTTCTCTCTTGTTTCATTTTCTTACGCCACTGCATTAACAACTTCGCGTACGTTTTTCGAGAACAAAATCACGGGAAGTTGGCAATTGTGATGCTATGTAATTATTTGGAAAAATGAATAATTTATTAGATTTTCTGAAATTTAAATGTTAATAAAAATTGAAGACTTTAAATTAGTTGATCATATATATGAGTCCAAGTGAGGGAATACTTATAGTTTTATACGACTCTCTTTGCGTGCCATATACACTCGTTATACTTACTTCCTTTCTTGTCTACCTTTTGCCGTCCGCCTCGTAATTAATCTCCCACGAAGTCGATCATGCTCGGTCGACCTCCCCGGCGGGTCACGTCAACACGAGCACGACCTCCGATCCTGCGAAGAATTATGAGGCACGCTCGTTACCGAGCACGAGAAAGAGAATGCACGTGAGCAGAGACGGCGGAATCGCTCGTTAATCTTCACTCGATAACGCCTCTTTCACGGCGAACGTATGAAACATATACGTTATTGAACTACTATGAGACTATCTACGTATGAGACATGTATAGATATAAGATCTAAATAAATAGCATTCGAGTTAATTTAATTACCGTTCAGGATAATAAGGTGTGTCGTGATATATGTATTTTTGAAGCAATACGTATATGTATATATTATGAATCTTCACGAAAATGTAATCACTTCGAGGAATGTAACGAGTCGAGCAATAATGAAATCAAACGCGCGACATGATTTATCTAAAAAATAATCGATTTATCATGCCATGTCGATCATCAAAGCAAAAAGAACACCCGTACATTTTAGATTGAATTATGCGTGAGCGAATAATTTCACACGGGCGCTGACCTCTTCCGTTTTCTTATAGGTTTACAGCCTGCCAGCACCAAAGCACAGCCAACCTCGATTGGCAAGTCCCACCGACCTAGTTCCGGTGTACTACCTCAGGGTCACACCCCGGGACCTGGACCCGGCGGGCAGCAGAATAGCAGGAGTTTTGCTGCCGCCTTGAGGAACCTGGCTAAGCAAGCGGGGCCAGCACCTCAGGAAGAGGAACCCCGCGCCAGTCCGAAAAACCGGGCGCCACCGCCTTTGGTCAGAGGTCCTTCTCCTGCTAAGGTGAATAATTGCAGCGGCCGCATATTCTACTTTATTCTTCTCTCGGCCTCTGTCATTTTTGGCACAGAAGTGCATCCGCTTCGAAACACGAACAATGGCAACCTCGATCGGAATAATAAGCGAGTGCTTAGATATATAGCGTGGTTGAGAAAAATCGTTGTATCGTGACATTGGTCGTTTTAAATCCGGGCTAGGATGTGGACAAGGCATATTTTTTTCTTTTTTTTTTTTTGTATTTGGTCGAAGAAAGACGTTGTAAATGTAAAAGAGTATAGGCGAGTGAAAAGAGGGTGTATATTTGCATTCTTACTGAAATTTTTTGAATTTACTATTGTTGATGAGATGATTTTTATATTACGTGATTTATTATTACTACAATTTGCGATACATTTGCGGAAGATTTCTAAAATCATATCTCTTCTGTAAATCATATATTACATTACAAATTACATGGGAAAATATGTTAAAGAATGTACATATAGAGATAAAATGTTTTTTGATTAATTTAAAGTGGAACTTTAGCATAAATATAATCGGAAATTAGTCGGAAATTAAAAGATTTTGACTTCTCGTTCAATTTTTAGGATAAAATGAAATCGAGAGAAAGCGTATGAGTTGTAAGATATTTTGCATATGATATTATGCAGCCTATTTAGAATTGACGCGATTTTAAAGAGTAATTGCTGGAAATTAAATCTCATAATTATATCGCCGAAAGCGAAAGTGCCGAGGCGAGATAAAGTTATTGATGCCAAACGGCATGAAAAAAAAAAAGAGAATGTTTTGAAAGGCACGCGAATGAAACGGCTTCGCAAGATTGCAGAGTGTCAAAGGCTCAAAGGTAGATCGAAAATGCAGCCAATCTCGGTAACGAAATGAAAAAGGTGCTTATTCTGGCGGAAAGCGAATAAGGTAGCTCAATCCTGATAATCGGAGAGATCAAAGACTTCTTTCCTTACTCGATTGTATCGCCGCTATTACGTTGCAAATGCGAGATTTCTCTAAGCCTGAAACTTTTATTGACGACCTGGATTAAGTATTCTAAATGAATATATTTTTTTTTATTTACAACGGAAAAAGGTAAAATGTTAATGGTAAAAGATAAAATGTTAATGTTATTGCAATTTAAAAATGTACGCAAAATTTTTTTATAAATTATGTTATTAACAGAAATAGTTTTTTTTTTTATTATAACGGAAAAATAAGAATGACATAACGTTAACTGATTAAATTTGGAAATCTTAAAAAACAGATTGATCTTTTCAATACGTTGGTTGATGTTTATATGTAATGATGAATTTTTCGTTTTATCATCTTGATATACGTTCTTCCTATCAATTTCTTACGGCGTAGTTATTCAAGCGGCAACTCATTGCCGATTCGATACACGAATGCGTTATAACGCCCGGCAATAAATTGCTAGAATTACTTGTAACGTCTAAGTGGCGGAAGGTACTATAAGTTGAAGAAAATTTCAAATAATTTACATTGCTCTACGCTTTCCAGGAAATCGTTTCGAAAACATTAACTTTAAGAGACGTGTTCTACTTTAGATTGCGAATTTTTTCTCCAGAAATCTGTATTCGCGATTTTTTTTTTTTTTTTTTTTTTTTCCCTTTTTTCTTATTGTAACCTGATAATACGCGAAGTATATATAATTTGATATTTTTAAAATTATAATTATTTATAGATATTTTTAAAATTATAATTGCGAGAAAGTCACACTAATTAAACGTATTTTATTTTTCAAAATGATCCGTTATATTGCGATAATAATGAATGCATTCTATCATGTTTATTGCATCAATGGAAAAATATCATTAAATCTGCTTTAGGAACGATCGACGCACGAACGAAGGCCCGAGGAAATTCCCTCCTTGTACACAACTGCCAGACCTGTTGAAACTAGCAAGCACAGTGCAACTGCCGCGGCTTCCGAATTACTGGCCCGTTCCGGTTTTCAGCCATATCGGCCCGAGCATCATCCGGCCCATCCACCGGCATTTGCCTTGGATCCCGCGACCTATAGCGCCTATCATCCCAGTCTTTATACACCGCCGCATCTACAGCACGCTTATAGGTAAGCAACGATGTTGCTTTCATCTTGACACTTTCAAAAGAGAAAAGCAGTATCTTGATGATGCTTTTTTATAAAAATCATTTTTATTCGCATTTATAGAAAAGCCAACTATATAAAGTTTAACAGTTTTTGTGCTTTTTTTAATTTCAGATTTGAGGAACAATTATATCTGGAACGATGCGGAATAATAAGACCGCCATTGTTTCCTGGACTGCCGTCGTATCCTTTATACGGATTAAGATACAGTCCAGACATGCTTCCTCCGCCTCCTGCTTCACTAAATCTTATGCCTCCCGTAATGCATGAACGGTAAGTAAAAGATTCAGGAAAAGAGAGAGAAAGAGAGAGAGAGAGAGAGAGAGAGAGAGAGAGAGAGAGAGAGAGAGAGAGGGAGGGAGAGGGAGAAAGGAAGAGAGAATGGACGAAGCAGTCAGAAATGCCGAATTTCTTTATTAATGTTGCGATACGATTCTCTTATTTTTCAGACTGAAACTGGAGGAGGAGCATAGGCTGCGGCAAGCACGGGAGCAGGCTGCGTTGCGAGAGGAGGAGGAAAGGAGAAGAGTAGCGAGAAGTTCTGCTCCCGCTGCCCCGGTACCCGCACCTGCACCTGCATCCGCTGATACTGCAGGTGAGCGAGTCGCTCCACCCCCCACTGCCTTTCATTAAAAAAAGAAAGCATCGATCAAAGCGCGATCGTTCGTTAAGAAGGCGCGCAAAAGCTCTTTCTTTATTTCCTTTTTCCTTTCTTTTTTCCCGCTACGAAACTTTTTGGCGGCGGCGTTGCCGTGATATGTCGTGCGAATTATCAAGTTTTTCATGTTTGGCCATATCCAGTTTATAAGCTATGTAGTTAGCATCTTTATGGAACGATATTGAGAACTCCGCTATGCCAAATCGACGATATCTGCATACGCGTTATCATGACTCGTTGTTTGCCCCGCGCCCGTTGTTTCGTGTAATTTTAGTCCCGAAATCTCGGATTCGCTAAGCGAGTTGTACTCTCAGCGGCGGTTGCGTCGTTGATTCGACATTTGAACGACCTGTACTGCGAGCCAAAGTTCTTCAAAGTATACAGACGAACTGGCGGCGCGAGCGAGGAGAAGTTGTTGAAATATAACTGTGACCAGTGAGAGAATTTGAAAAGAAAGAACAAACAACATATTACGCTTCTAATTTTAATCTAGATTTAACGAGAGTCACATATAGTTATACTCGTTTCTTACGAAAGTAGCGTCGATATTTTTTAGATAAGCACATGATTTGATGCCCGAGCAGGTCTAAAGATGGGTAGTAAATATACACTGCCAGCGAATGTTGAACGTCTAAATAACGAATGCGAATTTTTGGAAGAGTGTGCGCGGACAAATGCGAATAAAACATATATTAACGGTTCGCTCGTAGGACGGTGTATCAAACACAAAAAATTTCAAAAAAATTTAATTTGGCATTCGCTTTATGTTCATTGTCGTTCGCTCGGTATATGTCTACTTTAATACAATATTGCTCTTCGGCTCGATACTCAACAAATTGTCAAAAAGTGGATTTAGCGGCAAAAGATATTTACCCATTCTAGTTTCGATTTAGAATACAAACAATTTACAATCAAATTTTTCCAAGACCCGATTTAGCTAGTTTTCTTTTATCTACTTACCGAACCGAAGTCAGACTTATCTGTTGCTGTCGTCTTCTGTTAATGTCAAATCAACAAATAAGTCGGCCTTCGGTCGACCATTCACTTGTTATGTATACGACCTGTTATGTATTCTTCGCATAGACATTTCAAATCGTTTTCTGTAGCATTCAAATGTGAAACTACACTCATAGTGTACGACGACAGGTTGGTTATATAGTTAATTGTTTTTTGTAGTTGATAAAACAGCGAAACTTAAACATAAGAGTGCACGCCTTTAAAGAAAAAGGGCTAGCTTTTTGTTGAGTTTAAACATCGTAAAAAAAAGAAAAAAAGAAAAAAAGAAAAAAAAATTGACATACAGGATGTTCTAATATGGTACTAACCAATTATACAGTACATCTTGTATATGAAATGGAGATGACTACTGTTATATACAATAAATCATTTTTTTTAGAGATTATTTTTAATTTTCTCTTGACAAAATATTTTTATTTTCTTTCTATATTCGTTATTGTTAAGATGTAAGTAAAATATCAAAATACATGCATTGACATTCTATGATTCGAAGAGTTCATTTTTATATAATAGTGTCTATTAGGTGTTATAAATTACACAGTTTTTATTTACTAGAATTGTTAAATTATTGCAGAATATGTTTTTGATGATTATTGATATGATGGATACATCATGCATCATCACGCGTTTGAATGTTCATATAATTTCAAGGCGTGGACTTTTAGGTAGGTGTTCGTGCGTAAATCTGCAATTTAATGGATTGTAATGATTTAAGTATTGAGTGTTTTTTTTTTCATCAGGCGCAATGCACTCTTGCGTTAGTTCCCGCAACTGTTTTAGAAATTTTCCAATTAACCAATTAATGTCAACATAGTTTCCCTTAATTGTATAGTAAACATGTTGCTCCTCATACTCTGACTGAATTAAGCGATGTATATATAAACTTTATTATACATGTTCTTTTATCAAAATTATACCATTTTTATATAATTTATTATGTAAACATGTATATTTGGACTATAAATGAAAATAAAACTTGCAAGAAATATGATTGAAATTCTAATGGACTTGAAATTCTCTTGACCCTTGAATCATTTTCTGAAACAGTTTTGGGGAAGATTCGGTAACTTCTAGTCCGATTATTTAAATATCTATTTTATTGCTATTATTATATAACAAAAAATACGCGCTCGCTACTGTTAATACTAGAACAACGGTGATAGCGATTACCCCGTTAGTTTAGAAAGATAATTGGTTTTCTTCATTTTATTTTTTTTTTTTATTTAGCTTTATTGAAAATATAACAGTAATCATCCCCAATACTTTGAAGCGAATATATTAAGCATCTTCTTATAGGGGACTGGAATAATTAAACGAAAGTAAGGTAAGTTGGAATAGATGGATCATCAATACAGAGATAAATTCGTAAAATTTTATGTTAT
>JBCEZX010000118.1:334745-352730 GCA_039654345.1 Cataglyphis cursor
TATATATATTAAAAAAAGATCACGTAAATCATGAGATCACAACTTTTCAGATTCGAAGGCCGCGTTATCTATGCCATTCATTATTTCAACCTTTTGCGTATCTATAATCCGAATGTTCTTCAAACTGTGGTCTGTCGTGTCTTCGTTTTTATGACTGATCATAGCTTCGGGATCTTTCTGTTCCTTTAGCATACGATCCTTTCGATGCTCCGTGTACAACCACCTTATTAAAAATACATTTAATGTTACACACAATTATAATTTACAAACTTAAAAAAGATAAATAATTCACAAAATAATAATCCGATAATGATAATACAAAATAAGGAAAAGACAATAGGAGCAAATCCATTGGCTTTCTTTTCCTTATTTTAATAAAGAGACAATCGAATTATCTATATACAGAGTGATTGGAAATGTTGCAAAATATATGTTAAAATATAATAATTGGCAAAAGTTTATTACGAATACTTACAAAAATGCAAATACCGCGGGCATCGTCATGGATCCTCCGGCGATGAAAAAAGTCCCAGGTAATGTATTCATGGTCGCCGCGTAAATAGCGCTGTACATGGGTCCGTAAATAAGCGGCATTAAGGACTCGCACACACCAAACAATGAATTGACTTTACCTGTAAAATTACATAATGTATCTTAGTTGCCCGCAAAGAGTATAAAAATTATCAAAATTGTGTCAAATTTTCCTCGCCGAATGGTTAGCTTAGCAGGAAGGCTTCGTTAAACTTTATTCGCGATGAAGGAAAAATTAACATCGTCGCAATATAAATTGTAATTTGGTGCCCAAATTATTCGAATTACGCGATGCTGCAAAGCAGCTTGAAGATGAAGTTTAAATTGAACGAGGTTAAATTGAAAACATTAAGCGCTACTGAAATATTAGTATAATAGTCGTAATTCTTATATTTGTAAGATCATTCTACAAAAATATTCCTATTTATTTTAATTGCTTCTTAAGCCATTTATCAGTTAAAAAAATATTCTCATCAAGTATTTTACATAGAAAATTGCAAGATTAATTCTAAAGCTGCATAATAAAGTCATTAGAGATGACAGCGTAAGAAGTATCATCTTGTATATTTGTTCTCGCTTACCGAGTTCATCTGTAGGCACGAGCTTGGACGCTATTGATCGCATGGCAATAAAAGATGTACCGTTTACGATCTCCACAATAGCAGCTGAAACATGTAATTATAAATACGTTATTTATCGAAAAATGTTGGAATTGTACATGATATATTTGACATGTATATAGTTGTTACCCTGATGTTAGCCGTTTTAAAAAGACTGACCTACGTAGACCATCCATGCACTTGTGGCGAACGCGTAGACAAAACTTGCTAAAATTTTACTCATGCAGCTCATGATACCCACAATCGCGTCATCTATTTTGAGGATGTGACTGAAGATACCGACGGAAATCGCGGTGCCTGTGTATGAGAAGAAAATCTCTCAATTTTCTTGCAAAAAGAAACGTTATTGCTCGAATAACGGTTTCAACAAAAAAGAATTAGTAAACATAAAACATTGTAAATTACGACGGGCCATTAATTGAAGAAAAAATGTTTGAAACGCTAGTGAACTGAATTGTGTGATAAATTTACGTGACATTGACAAATATAAAGTTTTTAATAAATAGAAAATCTTTCTCCTTTTTTCGTAAATATAACGTCGAATACATTAAATGCTAAAATTTCAATTTGGTTCACAAAATAATTGTGAATTTTCTTGTTACTCTTTATGTCAATATGCATTATTAATTACCGTGCGTTTATTAGCAATAGAATTTATCATTCTTTCTATTGCAAAATATCTAATATTTTCTCCATCTGTGTCATCTATTTACAATCTACAAACAATTGCATTTTCAAGGCAATCTCTACTTTCAACGATCCGTTAGAATAAAAGCGATAGTCAGTGATTCCACTTAGCAACGATATTCATTCTTATGTAAAATACATCATTCGTTGAGCTTTCATTGGTTTCATAAATAGAAAAAGACTTGATTGAGCAACCGAGTTACGAGGATAAAACTAATGGGGATATCTTTAGTTCGCGAACGATCATAAAAGATTATCTACTTCTACGAATAATCATTATGTTACATACATATGTATTTCTATAAACTAATTCTTGATAATATGTAACGTTTTTATTTGAAGTGATGTTCTTACCAATCAGATTAGTTACCATGCCAAACGTGGAAAACATGCTGAACGACACTTCGTTCCAATTGTATCGGTATCGCATGTAAAGATAGAGAACCGCCATTTCACCTGAAATAGATAGACTTAATAGTACTTTTATATTCTTATCGTTAAAAAATTTTTCTATTGCATCGAAAATATTTACAATCGATTAAGGATTAAAGATGATAAAAGTTTCGATAATAACAGAATACGTATGCTATATGTAACAATAAAAAATGTATCGGTTTAATCCCAATCTTTCGTTTTAAATTTTCATTTTTAGAAAATATGTGCATGTATGTGTATGTATGTGTAACTCTAGCCATGAAGTTTTAATTGATGTTCATTATCGTGAATACTAACAACTTAATAACCCGACACATAATTTGCTATTTATATAAGATTAGATTTTTATACAATGACTTCTAAGAATCTTAGTTCTTAATCAAGATTGTGTCAAGCTATTGTTATTTTTCACATAATGTTACGATGATTTCGTCTTAATCGTCATATTAAAAATTTTCAGAATCTATTAAATTAATAGTAAGCAACAGTAAATCCCAATATAAATTTAACCAATTTTTAGTTCGTACTTTACTTTGTAAAATTTTATTTAAAAAAAATTTTTAATACTATGAATATTATTAGCCAAACATCTCATTTACATTTTTGATTGACATTATAATTATTAACGCGTGAATTTGTCACTTATATCTTATCTTTGTGCCCGAATAAACTACTGGTATTTATATAGTTTATTTTCAATATATCTCGTATTTTATGAGGCCATTATCACGCTGTTAATATTACTGCAATAATATTTTGAGTTACCCAAGCGCAACGATTTTCTGTTCAATTACAAACCATTTTCAGACGATTACATCGACAACAATTAGACCAACAATTGCTTCCTGTAGTAATACCATCGAGTTAACTGCGAAGGTCAAATGCAACGTGATGATTATGTAAAACTCACTCTTTTGGAAAAAAAAAAAAGAAAGAAATACTCAATGAAGATGCACAACTTGAGATAGCAGTTATAGAAACTAAAAGATTTCTTTATCACTCGAATATTATCGGAAATACAAATATGTATGCACATTTTCATTTAATTTTTATCGTATTATAACTGATTGTGTGGCGTATTTGCGTGATATATTACAAGAATTTGTAGAATCGGTGATTTTTTTCGTTAAAAATCGATGTTTCTCATATGACACGGTATTTTCAACGTATACTATGTTTCGCAAGATTATAATGAAAATATAATATTATATGATACGCGAGGACACTCGGACTTTCACCTATGTATCCTTGATGAGCAAAGATCTGAAATTACATCGTTAGTATATAATCGCGTTTGGACCGCATATGTACTGCATGTAAATAAGTGCGTGATTTTGCTTGCAGTTGCTACGTGCTTGCCTACATTCATACACGTGACTTGTTGACAAACATTGAAATTTTGCTGTAGAATATAGAAAGTATTTTATAAAATAATTTGATTATAAAATACAATACTATTTTATATAGAATATCTTGAAATCTTTTGAGGGGGGAAGAGAGTTTATATATATAATAAATTTAATATTTAGTCTTTAAATTTTTACATTTTTTTTGTGTACGCATTTTATTATTGTATATTTTACCGTCCAAATTAATATTATGAAAAAAATAAGAGCACAACTTTTTAACTTTTATCTGGTAAACAAAGTTTATTTTAAAAGGCTATTTATTTATTAGCTTAAAGATATAATATTAATTATATTTAAAATTAAGAGTTTTTATAAGAAATAATAAGGATCAAGTTTTTGTATTAAAGTATAGAATAATTGATACATGTTTCACGCTGTTGAATATTTAAACATTGATTTGAAAATTATTTTTAAAAAACATTGGATTTTATATAACTGCTGAAATTTATCTAGACACAATATTTGTACTTTTGCTTATTCATTTGCTCTATAAAAATAAACTATCGGGATACGCGTGAATCAAGAGAGTATTAAGAGAATCTCATCTTGTGTGACTATAAAGAAAAGAGAGAGTTAAGAAAAGTATAACATCTTACAGGTATATCCGCGTTAGGGCATTCAAAATCAGGAAGACGCCTATTACACGAAATTGTTATAAGTCCGCTGACGGCTGTCCACGTCACTTAGCAGTTGGGGTAATACGTGCTTAATGCGTACCCAGACATTGTAACGACAGTTCTTATCTATATAATTAAATTGTGACAAGGGCATCCGCGAAATGTACTGGAATTGTGCGTTGTCGCCGTACAAACGTGCACGATCACATTAAAGTCGCGATAGCGCGCTGTAACAAATGCACGCTAATTGAAAAATTGAATGATCCGAGCGGTCGCGTGCTTGGACGAGCAACTCTAGCTGAAACTAGAAGCTTTATTGTGTTACCAATGTATCGTTTGGCATTAATATAATATTAATATTAATACTGTCATTAACACTTGGTATATCTATATGCCGATATCGTAATTTATTATGCATATTTTTATCGCTTAAAAATACGTAAATTATTTGTTAGAAGGCATATCAGTGTACATACATCTAAATAACACCACATATTCGCGCTCGTATAAATGTATGCCTAGTTTTATACATGTCTTCTCTTACTTTCCCTTCGCATACAATATATGCATGCTGTCGGACGTAAGTAATTACTAATGGGAATGTGCACAGTTACCGCAACGCGAATAGCAAGATTGACGAGAGTTACAGCAAGTTTTTACTACTACGGATGCATGCAAAAAATAATGGATATATTTTATTTTTAATTGTTACAGTTCGCTTTCCGATTCTTTTTTTTTTAATTTAGATAATCATATTTACACACAAATAAAATTATATTTGCATATATTAAATTTCTAATGCATCTATAATTCATTTCTGGCTTCTAATATGATTAATTATTAATCTCAATTACTTTCATTTAAAATTAATTAATTTTATATTTCTGTGAGTATAATGTGTTTTATGTTTTAGTTTAAAACAATTAGAAAAATAAATTGTAAACATATACATTAAAATATGTGCAATAATAAAGTTAAATTATCGATGCTTTTATTTTTATAATTATAATAATAGCTCAAATTACGAAGCAAATATTTCAAAGTAACAGCAAAATAATTCACACAAGATAGAAATTTATTTTCTTTGATTTTTGTGCTCTTTTGCTTTAAAACAACTTATATGTACAGTTTTAACAATCACAAAAATAAACTTATGCATTTTGAAACAACTTTCTTGTGTAATGATAGTTAATGATATTGTTAAAATTGAAAGTCTCTTATAGTGTTGCATGCAATAGTTCTTCGTGGCGTTAATCATTTTCCCACTTTTTAATTATTCTCTTTCTCTCTCTCTCTCTCTCTCTCTCTCTCTTTCTTTCTCGTGTTCTTTATCTTGCGTAAATTATCTTGTATTATCACATTAAATATAGACGCGATCAAAAAATGAACAAGAGGATATTTATAAAAGATATATTTAAAGGATTTTTTGAAAATTATTTGAAAAACTTACCATAAAGGGGTCCAATGACAACCATAACAATAACCATGAGCACGATGACTCTTTTCTGGCGATTGTTCGCTCCTTTCTTGAATGCTACGCGAAATGTCTCCTCTATGTGCCTCAACGAAAAAAAGTTTAGAATAAAAGCACACACCGAGATTCGTTTGCCCTTGTTTGGAAGGGTTTTTTTCCGCGCACGCTCCGCTAATACCCTCGGTGGCTCTTTAATGACCACTAATCCGTACACAAAGCTCATTACATAACACACCATCGAGATAGTAAAGACACCGTAAAAACCCAGCTTCGTGTACAGTATCCCCGATAAGGCCATGCCGATTGGCACGCCGAGGGATAGGAAAACATTGGCCGCGCCGATCCTAAGTGTTCTCGATTCTACGGACGTGATGTCTGCTATATAACTAAAGATGCCCATGAACATGGTAAACCATCCGCCGGTTAACGCAGGCCATACCGTCTCTAGTACAACCGTCTCCATGGGCAGCTCGTGGAACCAATAGGTGCAAGCGATGAGAGTGACACTGCTGAAGAACTCGCCGATTATCGGCAGCAACATACAAGGCTTTCTCAAACCGGTGCGATCGCTCCATGCGCCCATAAACAAAATCAGAATGGCCGGTAGGGCACTTTGTAACGGTGTCTTCCATGTTTGCATGCGCGCTACCAGCTGTTGAACCGCGGTCTCTTCGGCCTCGTAGCCGGTGGTGTTTCTGGCAGATAAAGCCGAGCATATCTCATCCGAATAAGCCAGATTCACTCGACATGCCTTTTCCAGAATAAGATTCTGCGTGGCCAGCGAAGAGAGCACGCTAGGAATCACATAGCACGCGACCATCGGCTCAACGGTGATGTTGCTAGTCAAGAAGGACCATTTTTGTTGGATACTCATGGACTTCCAAGTGATGGCACTGTTGGACTTATCGGCCACTGTCAGGTTCGCTTGTTTCTTCTCTGGCGTGAGCCCTGCAGGCGCACCGATAGTCGTCGTGATTTCAGACATATCTTTTGTCAAAGAAAAAGATATATTTCACTTTATACGGAGACGATTGGAGTCATATATACGAAGACTCTTTCCGAATGTATTATTGGTCCAAGTCCAACAGCGCGATGCAACTTTGGAGGAACGGCTTTGAAGGAAGGCGTCCGAGTTCAGGTGCGAGTTCAGGTGCGAGTTGCGAGAGCGCGAGAGAAATCGCACGGTGGTCTCGCGACTTCGGGCTAATGCACCATCGTGCATTACGAGACGCGTCGGTGCTCTATCTATCTCCTTCCTTCGCCGGTCACCGCCAGCGTTTCGTACCACCACCTCCCCCCTCTTCTCTCCCTGGATTCGCTTTCCGTTACGCTCTTTCCTACGATCAGCCTACGGCGCCGTTCTTGTAACGTACGAGTTGATCCGCCTTCGTACACAACGTTCAACCTAGGTATTAACACAGACGTCGATGGGGCAACGTCGTCAACGTTGCTCGCGAGCAATCGGTTTTTACGACAATCCGCTACAAGATACACGGTTAATGCTCTTTGCGAACCGCTTCCGATTCCGCTTCGCGCTTATTTTTCAGGTCAAGGTCAGTCTCCGTTGACGACGTTGAGGTACACCCGAGACTGTTCGAGAATCTTCCCACTTTGCTTTCCCAATTTTACTCTTTCTTAGTAATCGCTTTATCTATCTTATTTATTTCATTCTTCTGATCGCATCAAAAACATGGCAATTACCTTGATGCGTGACTGTCTCATACAGTGGAACATAACAAGCTGACACGTGCCAAATATTTCTTTATGGGTACGTGCTTCTGATAAATGCCATGTTATATAAAGTCTAACTCACTCTCGACTGAAAGTGACATATTCATAAATGGACGACGAGTAATAAATATCATGTTCATTTTTCTACCTAAGGAATATTTATTCTTGCGTCGGCGAATAATGATCTTTTTCGGCTTCATGTATCTCACGATTCGACGGTACATTGTTTCTATTTGTCGACAATCTTTATTCCCGACGATGATCCGCCAACTGTGCGTTATTACTACGAAGAATATATTATAGAAAGCGTGGTCGCGTTGAGTTATGTAAATCGAGATCCCAAAGTTAATGTCGAAATCTCTTACAAGATGCGAATGTTTTTCTACTCAGGTGATATCAAAGATTCGTAAAAGGCTATTCGCAAAACCGTTCGATTACCTTGTCAGTTCTATTGCGTAAGCTTCTTTCACCAAGCAACCCATTCGAATGATTGATTCGCATAGTCTTCGATCATTCTCAATATGTTCGGTTTATTGCAAAAATTCTTCCTTTTCACAGTAGTAGTTATATACTTGGGATTATTCGAAAGTATTTCTTCTTTTCACCAAGAATAATGCGCGAATAACTTTGAGCAGTCGCGTAAAGACAAGCATTTTCGATCACTAGGCGCGTGAATTTTTACATGAGAAACGCAAGAGACTCGTTAATTAAAAAAACGATCGCACTGCATTGACCACCACGATGTGATCGCGTCCGATGTCGACAATGTTGAACGGATGATGACAACTGAACGTAAACAGGGAGCGTCGTCGAATCGTTGCCGCGCGTAACTCGACGAGGCACTGTTAAATGTGACAATTCGTTGATAAAGTAATCGCTCACCGCGTTCTACAGTCGAAGCTTATTTTAGACAGGGCCGTTCAAGTGCTATTATCTACGGTGCTTTTGAAGCTATTCGCAATGGCTCGTCAGCTGGTGAGCAGCATTGCCGATGACATTATCGCGTTTCTATTCGCGTGTAACGATGTTCCTTGCAATTTGCCATGTTTTGCTATCACCGTCTCATGTCATCGATAAATTCTCGTGAAATTGTTTGTTTATTTAATTTATTTAAACAAATACTTCATCTATCTTTGATCGATCAGATCTGAAGGTCTAAAACGACATGCTAAGCTCTCGAAACTACGATGCGGAATCGCGAAATCGATAAAAATCCGCAAGGTCGCAACCTAGAGAGGCCGAAACAGACCTAAAGGCGGCCCTGGCTCTCAAGTCTGACGTATGACGCTCTCAAGTGAGTAATGCTCGCAATTCTACAGCGATGCTTATAAAATATTCGATGCAGAGCTGTCACCGGCACCTCTGTCTTGATATTCGACCGACAAGGATGCATTGGTGGTCGTCATCATCCAAGAGTCATCCTCTTCGATCATCATGGCGGCCGTGTTTGCTCAGAAAGTACGAACTTCTTTCCATGATGAATCGATTATTTACTGTTATCGCGCATTAGTAGTAGCTAAAAAGCTACTAATACATTGTATAATAAACTATTACTATATACTTCTAATACGCATATTTGATTTTATTGCATTCTCGCTCTATTGAACCGTTACTCGCGACAATCGTGGATTTCCAATGATAATAATCATGGAGCCAATTAATGATTTTAATTCCGCATTTAGCCCATAAAACTTTCGATATCTTTTTTTCGATTATCGAATTTAGTGAACAGAAACGATTTCTCCTATATGCATTTTTTTTATACGATACAATACTTTTATGTTTCATTTTTATAAACCGTTTGCGTATTGCTCGGTTATTTATCAATGATAATTTAATAAATGTTCCTTTTAATAATCCATCGTTATTTTATAACAAATTTTACTAAGGAATAAATATAAAAGAAAAAATATAAACTATTCAATTAAACTATTCAATATTTTTTTTTTATATTTAATTGCTGTTTATTAAAAACAATACTTGAAATAATTAGTTGCAACTATTTATAGTTGTATTATTTATAATCATCATTTTAATAAATTTTTACAAGTATTTAAAAAGAAAGAAGCGTTGTTTGTTTGCACAATAATTTCTTATGCAGGTCCTCGTCTTCAGCAGCATATGTATTGAAGTTTGTTTTTTATTCTTAATTTTGACCGTATATAAAAAGTATTACATAGAGAATTTTTAATTAATGCATGACGAGAACTTCGTAATCCTTGAATGACAATTCTTCGCCATCAAATGGAATGTACAGACATCCGTGACTTTGTTGTACCTGAAAAAATTATTTTTATTTAGATTATATTTTTTTATTACACACACGCGCGCGCACACACATATATGTATGCAAGTAAACAGAACCGGATTACAATTAAAGTAAATTTTATGTATTAAATGCGAAATATGAAAAATTAGTATTTTTATTACACATATGTGCACACAATCGTTGTGAATCTTAAGAACAGACAATTGCCGAAAAGACTGACCTTGCCAACTGTTTGAGATCCGTTATGGAGGACGCGGCCAACGTATAGAGGTTCCCCGTCCGCTGTTTGACCGGCGATTACCGCATCCGTTGGTACTCCACCATTACTACAGAATTCCCATGCAAATTCGCCTTGGCAAAGAACCTAATACGTATTTATCGTAAATAATAATAATTATGTATAATATTATATTAAAATTAATCATACCAGCGATTGTTTGCTATTATCATTCTTATGTCATCAGAGAAGATTATCAGATGAGGCAAAGAAATGTTATAATAATAATCTTTTACACAATTCACAGCGCTTACCGCGAATCATATCTTGCGGTTGATTTTTAATCTTCGCAGAAAAATTGATAGCATTTTCGAGTAAAGCAAATTTGATGACTCTGATTAATGATCATCTTGGATTACTAGGGATATACTTATTTATATTAATCAAATTCAAAACTTATTTTTGGACATGTGTTCATGGTCAATTGGATAATTTAAGATAATGGATTTATTGGGCTTTCAGAATAATCAGACCTTCCTTCACTCGCTATGATATCTCAAGATTATCTTGAATTTAAATACAGCTGATTAATCTTAAGTTATGTACTTTGACTACTTATTTATAGCACGTTATATAACTAGTAAAAACGACTTGTAATTGTTTTTATTCGATATTACAGGAAATCGTTGTGTATGTATACGTACTCACATTATATTATCTTTTATCATGCAAATTGATGATAATTATTTTTGTAAAAAAAAAGTCATGAAAAAAAATTAATATTATTTTAATGATTCTAATTTTTCTTACTAGAGACATACAGGAAAACACAGTGCTTAATGTTAATGATTGCCTGTGTCTTTGTGAATAAAAATAATTTGAAAAAAAATAGATAATTTTGCAACATCGAGAAACAGAAAATTCACTTTTTACTCACTTCAAAACTATCTTTAGGATGTTCTTCGCCGTTATGACAAACGTAAGCGACATTTTTATCAGGAATCACTTTTGCTGGCAACATGTCGCCATTGTGGAAGGCTCTGCCAACGTAAATCGTGCTTCCGTCAGAATCGCGGCCGCCGGTGACCGCATTTTCTGGCAGCGATTGATTGCTGATACGGCTTACCCACCTGTAGGCTGTAACAAAATGACAAATTATCGATATATGCCAAGTGAATTAACTCAAATGGATCGACTAAGCTTTATATAATTTTTCAATTATCTCGTCAAAGTGTATAAATGAAGAACTTAGTGACGAGCTTAGTGAGAGATTATTTAGAGCTTAGTTATGTTAGAGAGATATGTTATTTGATTTGATATAAAATTTAGAATTCAGATAAAATAAAAAGAAAGCATTAATCAATTTTACAATCTATTATATTTTAAAATCATAGTTTCTTAATTTGTTTTAAATATCTGAGAAAAGTTGTTTAAAATTATTAAAAATAACATGTTTTGATTACTCTGATAAGAATAGATTTTGATACAGCTGTTTTAAATTAAGATAATTTTAATTTACATAAGAGAAAAGAAGAAAAAGAAAGAGAGAGAAAAAAAAGAAATACAAATTTTATTCTACATAATCTTACAAGCAACTAGTAAATAATTGACATATACTATAATGAACATATGTATTAATTATATTAAAACGTATCGATACTGACATATACGTTTCGAGTAATCGATAAAAAACTTCCAGAAGGTTCATATAACGGATGATTTCATATCACACATATTATCTCTACGATCCATGACTCATACTTTATAAACTAAAGTGACTGCGTAAATTTAACGGTAGATTTTTTCAATTAAAAAAAAAATTAATATCTAAAAATAATTTTTTTCATTACACAATATGACAAAAATAATATATGTTATAAGCACGTACACATGTATTTATAATATACGCACATATTTTTATGGATATTTAAGATAGATTTTTTATTATAAGCAATTAGGATTTCTCTCTTTCTTTTTCCCTAAAAAATAAAAGTTTAGAAATTAAATATTTAAAATGAGAACAGCAAACAGAACTTTATTTTCTTAAATTAATTTTAATTTGTATGTATATATTGTGATAGAATTATAATCCAAGTTTCTTTTTTAATTTATGCTTCACATTTTTTTTAATAATAAAAAATAAAAATGTGAAAAATGACGACATTTAATTAAGCATTCATAATAACAAATATAATAAATTAATGCAAGATATTTGTGAAGCAATTAAGAGAGTAAAAAAATTAATTTTATAAAAAAAATTGAAGAATTTAATATTTTATATCTATTTTTATTTGTATTTTTAATTTATTTTTATTTTTTAGAGGATTTTTTTTTCACTTACCTGGCATTATGGAAATCGATTCGGCACGGTTGAAGCCTCAATACGAGATGATGCTTATCGTGTCTGTACACTAGTTAAAGGCTCGTGTAATCTTATCATGCGTAATCTTATTTGTCGAAATGTTTCGTTTCTCTTTCTCTCTTTCTCTCTCTTCTTTTTTGCGCTGTATATATGACACTGTTTCTCTGAATGACGTGATATGATATACTTCCTCTCTTTATTTTATATCAGTTTTATATCAGATGTATTATCGATTCGCAAAACTATATAATATATAATATATAAATTAACTACATATATATAATATAGTTGCTATCATATATAATCACGCAAGAATTCAACAAAATTTTGTTTTACTTATGTACACATATATGTATATAAAATCTAATTTTTTTAAGATTTAAAATATAGATAATATCTTAAATATATATATATATATATAATATATTTCGGATAGTAAAAACTCACTTCTCACTACTAATCAAAATACATCATTCAGCTCTTTTCACGAAACCATTCAATTATGGATTGCTTACCTCTTAATGATAGAATTATAGTTATATATATTTATACTATGTTATCACGCATAATTATTGCTGCAGAGAAATTATTAATCATGCAGAAATTGACAACGTCGTGGAACAGCTGATTTGATGTGGAAGAATTATTGCATCTGATTGCATTCGATATACATATGTATATTATAGATATATCTGTATATTATACAATATATATATATATACCTATATAATAAAATGCCAGTATGTATTATTGTATCCCTCTCTAAAAAAAGCAAAAGCATGTTATTGACATATTGTTGTTTCTTTTCCGCGATGACGCTGATCGATTGTATATATATACAAAATATAGTGTACAGCGAAAGTGATTGCGTATATACGTAATAAAAAGTGCATGCGCTGTGTATTTGTATGTGTATATACAAACTGTAGTGTACAGTGAAAGCGATTGCGATTCTGATATCCGATATATGTACGAATATATACGCAATAAAATGCCTGTTGTGTATTACTATATAATAATAAAAATAATTGTGTGTTTGCACGTGTATGTGTTTCTCCATACATACTATTGTAAATTTAGATTACGATTAATTTCTAATCTGTTTTTTTAAATTAAAATAATAAGAATCAAAATTATGTAATAAATATATCAACCGTTAAATTAACATTATTTTATAACATAATTACTGTTCTTTGTCAAACCTTATTTAGCGAAAATTCAAATCCTGTTTAGCGGAAACTCGAACCACACTTAGCCGAGATTCGAACCTTGTTTAACTGAAACTTGAATGTTGATAGTCGATAAAAGATGAAAGCACATATACTGTGTTCGTAGTTCACTATTCACTCGTTTATTGAACAGAGAGTGTAGTATAAGTATACTCTCGACCTCTCGTACGTACATCGTATACACATATCTGATACACTCACCACGTGTGTAAATAATACCCTCGTGTAGTTTCATTTATTTCGGTAAAAAAAGTGCACGTAATAATTTTTAGGATGAAAGTTAAAGTGTTAACAAGGAATCCTGATGAGTACTTACGAGAGACTAAACGAGATATTCATAAAAGTAAATCTATATAGAAATTGCAAAGCTAGTCTAACCTATTGAAATCTCTTTATAGTTGATTGAAAATTGTTTTATCATTTACAGTTCCGAGAAATTTCGATCCATCTTTACATCCCTTTGCAGCTCCAAGAGAATACACGAAAGCATTGAATGCCGTTAAACTCGAAAGAGTATTTGCAAAACCATTTATAGGCAATTTAGAAGGCCATAAGGATGCAATATCTTGCATATGTAAACATCCTTCGCAATTATCTACTCTATTGAGTGGTGCTTACGACGGTGAAGTAAGAATGTGGAATCTTGCTCAAAGAATCTGCACACGCACATTACTAGCTCATGATGGTATAATTCGTGCTGTTACATATGTGCCTAATGGAAAACATTTTATCACTATTGGAGATGACAAAACAATTAAGACATGGGATGCTGTTTCTTCTAGAGAAGAAGAAGAACCCTTAAATACTATTGTCAGCAAAGTATGCAGCTTATATACACATACATATACATATACTTAAGATTATTTAAGCTTAAAAGTTTTAAGCAGATTTTTATTTTTAGACAGTATTAACTAATATAACTCATCATCGGACTAAACCTCTGTTTGTCACCTGTGGAGAAGGATTGTGTCATATGTGGGAAGAAACTCGTAATGAACCATTACGTACATTTAAATGGGGAGTAGATAGTTTACATGATGTAAAATTCAATCCAGTGCAAAAAGATCTTTTAGGTATAGTGTATATATATACTGAGATTTTACTATACTTTTTTTTTTTATTTTTTTTCTAGCAGTTTTCTTTGCATACAAAATTTTACTTCTCAAATTACGAATTAAATTTCTCTTAAAGTTAATTGTTTTCAGCCTCCTGTGCAAGCGATCGCAGCATAATTTTATATGATACTAGAGAGACAGGACCCTTAACAAGAATAGTAATGAAATTACGAAGCAATAAACTTTCTTGGAATCCCATGGAAGCTTTCATTTTCACATGCGCTAATGAAGATTACAAGTGAGATAATAAATTATGATAATGATAGCTTCGTTTTTGCACTCAATTTGTGTAGAAATCTTAAATATATTTTTTTTTTAGTTTGTATACTTATGATATCCGGAAATTGAAAACGCCGGTTAATGTACATATGGATCACGTGGAGGCTGTGATAGATGTAGATTATTCACCGACAGGAAAAGAATTTGTTTCCGGTAGTTACGACAAGTCTATTCGTATTTTCGAAGTCAATAAAGGTCACTCGCGAGAAGTGTACCACACAAAACGCATGCATAGGCTTACCTGCGTAGGATGGTCACTTGATAATAAATACATAATAAGCGGCAGCGATGAAACGAATCTTCGTATATGGAAGGCTAAAGCGTCAGAAAAACTTGGCATTGTAAGTAAAAATATCACACACTCCATGGATTTACATGTGACTTGCAATAAGTACTAATAATTATTTATCTTATTCTATTTTTTGTAACAGTTGAAGACTAGAGAAAAACTAGCATTGCGTTGCAACGATGCTTTGAAAGAAAAGTATGCCATTCATCCTGAAATCCAACGTATTGCACGTCATAGACAAGTGCCGAAACACATATACAATGGGCGAGACGAATTACGGAAAATTCGTGAGAAAAATAAACGCAAGTAAGTATAGCTATATATAGTTATATATATAAAACTGAGCAATATTTTAATAAAATTTTGAGCAATATTTTAATAAAATATTTCATCTTGCAGGGAAGCTAATAGACGTTTTCATTCTAAAAAGGGAACCGTACCGTTTGTATCAGAAAGGGAAAAACACGTGGTACGTCAAGAAAATTGAAACAATATGTATCATTTTACTCGATACGATTGAAAATATATTATAATATTTTGAGCTTTATTTATCGACTCATCACTGATTGACTTAGAAGTCATCAATTTTTTTATTTGTTAAATCTCATAGGATATTATGTATATTGGCAAGAAATATATTCTTTGTATAATATTTATTGTAATAAATAATTTCTCTTGACATTTTATATAACGCATCGCGATAATAAATTCATAAAACATTACAAATCTCAAGCAGTGATTAATGTCATGCTTAGCGTACCTTACAACAACTGATTATGCTGCGCTCCTTATCCGATTATTTTAACACCCAGTTTAATCGGTTTCCTAATATAAATTTCTCTTTTGTTTATTTCTCATTATTTTAATTTCATATTCCAAAAAGCTTATTAAAATTCTTGTACGTTGTGTATCATGTAAGATTATAACAAATATAAAACATGTTATTCCTTTTGCATAATTTTTATATGATCTTAAAAAATGTAATTGGTATGTGATAAATTTTTAATAAAATTTTTATGAGATTCCTTCTTTCATTATTATATATATAATGACTTAGTAATTCGCGTTGTTAAAGCATTACACAGGAACACATTGTAAAAGTAGAAAGTCACAGGGATTCATATTTGCACAAATCTATTATACATATCATACATACGATTTTAATGCATCATATGCATCTTTCTGAACTTTCTTTCAGCACAATGCGTTATTTGTGTATTTCATCGATACGCTATTGATGCACATGTTTATTTGTCTATTTTGTTTGTACAAGGATCGAAACTGCTGTTATTATTTTGAAAAAATTTAATATTTGATACAGATACGAAAAAATTTTACGCCACGATTATATTTTCTTATATTTATAATATTAAAATTAAGTCACCGAAATTATAGCAACTTCAATCCTTGCTGTCTAGTAGTTTTTCCAGTAGTTATAAATGATGATCGTTATTTAATTATTGTTGTTTTGATAAAAAATATGATATTGGCAGTTTTTAAATATTTCGATGTAGTTTCAATAATTTATATAGCCAAGAAATATATTATTGATTCTTGATTAATGGAAAATTATTTTACAATGTACAAAAAGTGTACGTGGTTTATATTCTGTTACCGTATGAATTGTATGAATAGGGTAATTATTCACATATAATTGTATAGTTTTCATTGTCGTAACTAATTTCGAAATTTCTGCGCGAAATTTCTGTACAAGACTAGGACAAATGAGAAATTAAATTATATATTGCCTATTACCATATTTCGTATCTCGTCGAATTCAAAGTTTGATGAAGTTTTATATTATTTTCATACAGTTATTCATACAATTATTTTTCATGAGACTTTATGCCTTTTACTAATCCTCTTTGACTAATTAAATATATGTGTAGACATATCGAGCAAGAGAACAATTATAATATATATATATACATATAAACACATATACACATCAATATTGTGATTAAAGACTAAAAACAAAAAATATTTTGCTTGTTTTTACTAAGAAACAACAATATATTTTTAATCTCATTTTAAGATTACTTTCATTTAAATTGCATCTGTTTTATAATTAATAAATAATATTTCACTAATATCTTGTCTCTGTTGCATAGACTAAGAAATAAAATTTAAAACAAAAAACTTTTGCTTCTTTCTCATGCATACATCAGTTTATTTTACACAAGATATTAAAGATTATTAAAATAATTGATAATTGAAATAATTTGTTTTATTTTCAATATTGATTGAGAAAATATTATTTTTCGTTTTCAGTCCCTATTTGTGATATATCATCGAGATTGCGCGCTTAAATAATAACGGAAGAATCTAAATTTGACGTGTAAACTCGATAATGGGCCAATTATATCTTGATTTTGCTCCCAAATTCGAACACTTTTAGACGGTTCGATTTTTGTGGCTAAGTCTTTTCCTCGAGGTATGTACAGAAAATATGTCACGCTTACTCGTATCTTTCCTAGTTTCGTAGTTTCTCAAGAATAGACCGCGTTTGATTAATTATGAAGCCTCGAATAGGGAAAGGCGATTGCGTTTAGTTATTTTACAATCCTGTTGTAATAGTTGGCCTTTTCATTGCCTTTTCTAAGTGCGATTAACAGTCGATATAGTTTATGATGCGTCACGATAACTATATATATATATATATATATATATATATATATATATATATATATCCTTTTTTTTACTACATCTTACGAAATAACA